>CACRXP010000134.1:418289-451890 GCA_902702965.1 Spirometra erinaceieuropaei | reverse complement strand
TTAATTACCCCCCCCCCCTCCCCGGTGGTGATCGCGAGAGCTGTTAATAATAGTACGCATGTGGTCACACAGCAGTCACTTAATATAAATACTGCACTCTTAGTTTAACCACAACCTTTTTCTACGACTGCCTCTGATGATGGGTTCAAATGAGAATGCGAAACGTCAGGCCTATAAACTTCCTGGTCCAGTGATCGCATCTTCCTTTTCTGAATTACAGTGAGTGACCGATCTCATGAAATGTTGGCCAAAGTTCTAAAACGCGTTTTCTTTTATGAAGGATTACTTTGGTAGGGTTGTAATATTGATTATCTCGCGGTCTTATTCTATAATATTTCAGACTTGCGAGTATGTCCGCTTATGAATACACTTCTTTTCGACCTCCTGCAGAAACCGCACTCTGTAAAAATAATTACTTAATTAGCGTGCCTGTTTCACATTAATTTTCCACAGTCTTATAAATTCAAATATATTTTTCGGAAACATCCACAAAAATATACTTTCTTTTGCTCATTTTCTAGAAAATCACGTTGTCTTTACGCTTTATGACCAAAGAGATGGTATATTTAGGTTTTGAAAGAATTTCTAATCATCAATTTTTTAAGACCGGCAATGTCTATTTGTACAGCATCGTACCTGTCCGTTTACCAATGCTCCTCATGAAATGTACAGCGTAGTCCGCATCTATTGCAACATTTTGTGAACTCCTCATGGTACTCTTTTAAAGGCATAGAGGAATATATGATTTTTCGTACGCGGAAAGCATGCACCTTGTAGAAAGAAGTCGCTAAACGCTAATGAAACGTCTGATCAGGCTCAAAATTATTCGGGAATTTGAAAACTTTCAAAACCTAAATATACCATCACGGCAGGTATAAAATGTAAAAACAGCGTGATTTTCTAAAAAAAACGAGCTGAAGAAAAAAACGTTTTTGTGGATGTTTCCGCAAAATATATTTGAAGTTATAAAACCATCAAAAATCAATGTAAAAACGCATGCTAATTAAGTAGTCATTTTTTCCGAGTAACGTTTCTACAGAAGGTCGAAAAGAAGTGCACTCGAAAGCTGACATACTGCCGAGTACGAAATATTATATAAGTAGGCCGCAACGTAATCAAAACTAATTCATAGCACATGCGAGTGGTCGCTTTCCGACTGCCTGCGAGAGCTCTTTACTGAGCTCCACAACATAGTGGGACGAGCACGTTCCAAATTACGACCGACAAGGCTTGAAAAAACCAATGAAGAAAGATTTCGGTTTTGAAGAACGGGTACCACCAACGTGGAATTAGGTAGGGCTAGCTTACGACGGCTAACAAGCCAGACCTGGCAATTCCAGCGTCCGTCGCCTTTCTCGGCATTCTCCTTCTGCGTTGACTGTTAATACACGAGAAGGCATAGGCGTACATGGATGTGAATTTCGTGGTACTGACACCTTATTGGCGTAGGGAGCAGATGACCTTGAAAGGAGGAACTTCGCGTAGAGCCATCTACTGCACCCGCGCCTCTCATCCGGTTCATGGGTTGCCATTCGGACGAGGAATGGCAGCGTAAGCTAGACGTGATACCACAAAATCTTATTTTAAAGTTCTCAACAGACAGGTAATTCAGAATCTGTCTTTATGGGCAATCGGGTGAAAACACTGAAAATCATGAAGTATTCAGCAAGGTTTCGAGGCCGCTCTGGAACTCAACGTAATCCAAAACGAACGAGAAGTGTAAATTAATTTAACGGAGGAAAAGTTCGCTGCATAAACACAAAATGGTATGTTTACGATCACGCCTGTCAGTTCTAGTTAAATTTATTAGGCACTGACCGGTCTCATGGCATGTCACCTTATGAAAACGTTTGATCCCACGACGCCCCCATCGGTGAAATTAAGCAAAATCCAGCTTCTCTTGTTGAACTCCATCTCATTTACTTCGACCAAATTCAGAAAAACAGGAATCACTGGGAAATTGTTTTGGAATCTACACTCAGAATGTAGGCAGTTGACAAACCGTCATCTATGAAATCACACTGCTTATTAAACGACACCTAGCCGTAAACTTCACTAAAACACTGTTATTAGACGCTATTTTGTGTCTACTTTCATATTTACCATGTTTTTGTTATGAGAATACATTCTATACATCTAAAAACGAACTTTACTTTATTAGAGCCATTTCTGACGTTTTGGGGATATTGCGCTGTTCAAAATAAATAGGCATTTCTAAACAACTCAACACTGCCCTTAATATTTCTTGTATGTGTTTAATTCTTTTAAAGTTGTACTTAATTAAAATGGAACTCGGACTCATGAAATGATGTCGGTTTGCGAGTGATTGGCAATCATTCGTAAATTTCGACACATTTCATGAGTTAGGTCACGAACTGTACCTGCTTAAGGACTATGATTGACCCCAAAGAACTGCCAAGCGTGTGCTTCTCAAATACTCTTGCTTGCGATCGCTGTAAGCGGATTATTAATTCAGAAGAGCATTTGGCGAGCATAAGCGGGCTTTCGATAAATTATCATCGAGCCTGTACCTTTGAAATGGGATCGAGGTGCAAACTGAAACGTGTGAGCGATAAGTGCAATCGATTACGATTCGTCTTTTCATACAAACGGGGTGTGTGAATAAGGAGGGGAGGGGGATATTAGGCAGTAAGTGACAGTGAGAGTTAGGTAGAGACGTGTCACTAGGGCGGGGGGGGGGGAGTGGAGAGGAGGTGAAGGGGGCGGGTACAGTTAATCGATCCCTGCCCATGGCAAACGCGGTGCGTGCAAGAGGTACTTCTGCGCGCACAGGACCGGCTTCTGCAGCCTGATGGCAGTCGCTTCTGCTACTGCTGCTAGTAGGCGCTGATCCAATCGCTTAGGATAGTCAGGTGAGACCTTGTAAATCACACGGAAGGCATCTTTGGGATCCACACGATGCCCCGAGTCAACCATGTGTGCGAGGATGGAGCTGTGTGAGGCAGGCTGTGTGGCCTACCTGCGACAGAAATGTATAGCGCCTTCAGCAATGAATATTAAATTCGGCTACGAGTAGTAAGGAAATCTAGTCTAGAATGTCCCATTGCCTTTTTTTACAGCAAGCACTGCTAAAACAGCAAGCATTTAATATAACTTTCAAAAAGAGCATTGCACAACCCCCAATCTGCTTAAACTGAATCAAGAGGCCTGCTCACGGAGGTGCTGCCATGCGTGAGTTTCGCAGTTGACCGAAGGGGTAATGATTTTAACTTCTGGTTCACATTTCAGCGGCAACTTCTTCGTCCTACGCCAGCATTTAAAACGACTTGAAGTATTCGCTGTCTAGCAATGACTTGTTAGAAACGAACGTTCGTAGGCTTCGTGTTTCTCCTGTTTTCTGCCGCTTGTTAGGGGCAGAATGGTCTTTCAAGTAGGGTTTATGCGCTCTAGGCTACGGTGTCCAGGTTCCCTTCTTTTATTAAACGCAAGTCTCTAGGGTACCGTAGATCACCTTTAATTACTGACACTGTTCTCTGGTTTAGGTGTATTCTGGACACCCTATCTTTAAATTTAAGGATCTTATATCCCAAGGAGTTGCATGTTTCTTCTTTTTGTTTGTTTGTTTTTTCCTTTGAATTGCCTTCTCCGGTTTCCATTTCCCAGTATGTGCTTCAAGAAGTGTCCGTTCTCGCTTCTATTTTTAGTCACTTTCCCCTTATATCTCCAGAAAGCCGACTACGATTTCTTCGGAGGCTACCGACTCGGAATCACTGGCTTCGGTTAGTTTGACCCTGTCCTCTTCTAAGCCTACTTTCCTTTTTGGGACGATTTTGTCTGCTTGCATGCAACGCTAACAGCACTGTTTTGGGTCTTTGATCGCCGTATTGCGTTGCATCTACCACCAGTTTTCCTTATTCTGCTGTCTGTGGTATTGTAGAAGCTCCGTGGTGATAACTGCATTTAACAGACGAGGCCTGTAGGTCCACGTCTACACGGTCCTTCAGCGGTAACCGCTTACGTACAATTCGCTGCTTATGTCGGGGTCGTCTGGACGCTGTAGACCTTTTTGGAGTACGAACTCACACAATTGGGAGACCTTCCTAAACCTGTGAATTCGTGATCCCAGAGCTCCACAAAGCAAAATAACAAATTCTCCCGATTATTTTGCGGACCACATGAGCACGAAATGGTCTCCCTAGTCTTCGTCGATACTACATTCCGCAAACAAGTCTGGTTTCCATGCAATTTTAGCTCTAGATTAAACCAAAAGTCTAAACGGTGCGGGCATGTTCCTGATCGGCGAACGTCCTTCTACCCTATTCAACAAGAAATTGACGCAAAGGAGTCCCGCAAGGGTAGCGCAGGTCACGAGCACGCCGCCGATTGCGGGGTTGAAGCCTCTCAAGTTATGATAGCATAGGTAGACGACAGAAAATGCGGGTAGGCTAAAATACAACTACATCGGGCTTATTTTGCTTTTATTCATTCACTGAAAACCCTGAACGCAGCCTATCACCAGAAAAAAACAAACACGCGTTCATGAATAGCGCAGATGGTTCACAGACGGGGTCTAACAGATGGGTCAAAAGGCACTTCATCGAACAGAAGTTCACCACTGCCTCGCTACCTGTCAATCTCCGTCACCGCAGACCGAGTGATTCTTCAATCAGGAGGTGGCGCACGCCGGTTCACTGGCTGAGATATCTCACAATTACAACCTTTCTCTAATTCATGGAGTATTATTTCGAGCATACGATTTCATGATGACGTGATTTTCAATAAACTCTATGCAAGCGAGAACATTTATATGTATTGTTTCTATGGAATGTATCCGAATGCAAAAGAATGTCGAAAAGCGACGGAAAACTGCATACCATATTCCCTTCTGCATGTATTCCTGATCGCCACATACCTCGAAGGGACGAGCATGTTCCTTAGCAGGATCGGAGAACGTCCTTCTACCGTATTCGACCATGAATTGACGCAAAGGAGTCCCCCATGAGTAGCACAGATAAGGAGCAACGAGTTATGACAGCAGAGGTAAACGACAGAATGCGGGGATAGACTAATGCACAATTGCTTCGGCTTATTCTACCTTCATTCATCCACTCAGAACCCTGACCATGATCTATCATCAGAAAAAAACAAGCACGTGCCCATAAACAGCTCAGATGGCTCACAGACGGGGTCCACTGGATGGGTCAAAAGGGACTTCATTGAACCGAAGTTCATTACTGCCTCGCCACCTGCCATTCTCTGTCGCTGCACTCCGGGTGATTCTTCAGTCAGGAGGGGGCGCACGCCGATTCACCGACTTCCCGGTCCACTGCTAAGCCGCGTCTATAAACAATCTGCATCGTGTGAGGGCGCATGCATGTGCTACGAGTCAACGATGATAGAATAAACTTGAAGAACAATTCCTTGACAAAATAAGGGCAGTCACGATCGAACTGAATGAAAGGATGGGGTCTTTTGACGTCGTCTCACTCTTCACGTCCATACCACAGGCCCTTGCGGTCGAAACGCTCAGTGACCTGCTACGTCAAAATTACGACGGGGGTGATGGCCAGCCCACAGCTCAGGATCTCATAGAACTCATGGGGCACTGCCTCAAGACATTCTTTACCTTCGAAGGGACCACATACGAGCAGATCAAGGGCACTCCAATGGGTTCACCAATCTCCGGACTCATTGCCGAGGCGGTTCTACAAAAGCTCGAGAGACGACTACTCGAGTTTTGGGCACGCTACGTTGATGACACCTTCGTGATCATAGACCAGGATGAAATCAACTTCTATGCGGAAGTACTAAACTCAATCGTGCCCGATCTACAGTTCACGATGGAAGAGGAAGCCGAGGACAAACTCCCCTTCTTGGATGTTCTCGTCTGCCGCCAACCTAATGGCGAACTAGCGACGTCGGTCTACAGAAAACCGACGAACACGCTGCAAATTCTCAGCTACAACAGCAACCACCCGCCACAACACAAACGAAGCTGTGTCCGCACGCTGTACCGACGGGTGGAAACTCATTTCAGCACACCAGCCGCCAAGCTGAATGAGATAAAACTCCTCCGAGAACTTTTCAGAGCCAATGGCTATCCGCGGGCATTCATTGAACGAAGCCGGAGGCAGCCAAAGAAACGGAACGAGGAGCGTAGCCAGCCAAACTCGTGGCGGAGAATTCCGTACATTAAAGGGGTCTCCGAAGTCGTGGCTCGATCACTCGCGCCACTCGGAATAGGTGTTGCCCACAGGCCTGACTCAACAATCCGCCGGCAAGTGATGCGGCCGAAAGATCCGATCCCTAAGCAGGAGATGTCGGCCGTTGTCTACCGACTTCAATGCAGCTGCGGAAGTTGCAACTACGTTGGGGAAACCGGCCGACGGCTGCAAACGCGAATGCACGAGCATAAGTTGGCCGTGCGAAGGTTGGACCCAAAGTCGGATGTGGCAAATCATGCCGCGCAAATGGGACACATCTTCAACTTTGACGCCGTTGAGATTGTGGGCCGGGGCAGCGATCACACAACAAGGCAAGTGCATGAAGCCTGGATGTCCACCGACAGCTCTGTCAACCGCCACATCAATTTGCCTCCCCCATATCTGACTTTACGACCCTTCTTAGCGGGGGACAGTCACGGCGCGGGACAATCGGGGCCGTCAGTCATCACCGCGGCCGACGGGGGCGATCCAGGTCACGGTGACATGCGGGTTGGATGCAGCCACACAGGCGGCATTGACGGATCACGCATTGGACAAAGGGCGCCATAATAAGGAGTGCTGTGCACAGGACCTCCCAGTCCCTGAAGATGGGTAGACGAGTAAACTACCCGAAACGTCGGATCTCAAATAAACCCCTCCCGGTGAACACCCACTCTTCTTTTGATATGCCTCCTGGGAATCGGATTTTCACTACTATTAAACTTGAAGAAGTTCCGCATCTCTGTTGTTGCCACCGCGCCTAGGACCTCTAAACTGTCAGCTTTATACCGTTTATGTAAGGAACATCATACATTTTCTTGCCCTACTGAGAAGTCCCACAATTATAAATTTTCTCCAGACCAAAGATTGTTTTTTCGAGTGTACAATTTTCCGATGACGTGATTTTCTGCATACTGAGTGCAAGAAAGGATATTCGTGTGCATGGTTTCTGCGAAATACATCCGAACGCACAGGCGCATCTGAAATCAATGGAAATACACTTACTGTATGAGCACTCATCTTTTTGCTCAGTGTGGGTCCTGCATGCGACCGGGAATATTAACTTATGGTGGACGTGCGTTTGCCGATCAAGGTACGGGGCATGCTCGTTTCATTGTATCTAGTAGGTCAATGTAGAGCCCTCACAGACAGGAAAGCATTCCTGCACTGAACTGGTAGAGCGTTAGACTCAACAGATCTTAATGGACGAAGAACGCGCGCCGGGGGTTCAGGTGCGGCGAAAAACTGGGCCTGGACAAGGCTGGTTGGCGACAGCTAATGAACTGTAAATGACCATCCCAGTTTGCCTTCGCGGGACTCCGTTCATAATATACATGTATGCACGTAGGAGAAAATTGCCGATAAAGACAAGGGAGATTGGAGTGACCACTTCTGGTTTGTTAGACATCATCAACAAGCCGTACCCAACTTCGACTCTCGGGCACCAGGAATTGCCCTGACGCTCTGAGTGCAACAAATGTTCATTGTCGGCGAGTGCCGTACCGCGTTTCAGTAATTATAGGCGTAGCGGTCACGTTCTTTCTGCATGAACAAACTTAGCTCGGCTCTTCGTCGAGCGTATTGGCATCACACATAAACAGTTGGTTTTTTGACCTCACCGGACAAAAGATTCTACAGATGGCTAAGGTTCGTGCCAAGGCGCACCAATCTCAGCCTGTTATCCAGTCGTCATTGACAGCGTTAGTCTTACATGAGACTAGGAATCGACGCAAACGAGTCTCACACGGGTAGCGCAGGTCACGAGCAAGCGACCGATTACCGCCCAGATGCGTGTTTCGCTGATACAGTTGGGAATACGTACAACACCTTTGCCATATGAATTTCATACTACTTGTAGTACTGCCTGTTTGTGGAAGGGACATTACCTGGTTATTCCACAGTAGTTGATTGTCCTTGACTCGAATGTTCATTGAAATTTTGGGTCTGAACCTGGCGCAGTTGGTCCACCTCTGGGGCCAGATGGCAAGACACCGATGAACGTCGGTTCGCTGAAGTGCTGAAGTGGTGGACCAACCACGCCAGGTGCGTCTGTGCTCATTTTTGTGTTTCTGGTCCCAGCTGCTGGTCAGGGTTGTGATTGGCTGAATGAAGGCACAATAGGCCCAAAACAGTACAGTATCAGTCTACCCGCATTCTCTGTCGTCCCTTCTCTCTGTTATATATACATATAGGGCACAACGCAACGAGCGACTTCCGTAAGAACGGTCGGTAAGCACCCCCTACCATTGTACATATTTATACATAATTCAACATGAGTGAACATTTGAGGTCCAGATAGATTATCCCATTCATCATCCCCAAAAGAAGACGAAGAACAAAGAGGCGATTCCATGGACCACGCTGTATCGGTGCTGACGTTTCGGAAACTTCGTCGTTTCCATCATCAGATTAGTGGTAGGGTGCGTGTTCCTGATAGTCCCGAGTTGTTCTGTCTCACTGCCTGTCTCGTGTAAAAGGCATGCCTGATACACGAACTCTGACTTGCCTGCTGGCGGGGGATTGGCATTGGTCTCTCCGTGGCCGACCGCTTGGTCGCTGGTGTGACGTCGGTCCCCTCCCCGGCTGCCGTTGTCGCTGCTAGGTCCGTGTGCCCGTGGGTCCTCCCCCATATCCTGCTTGGCTGATCAGCTGCCTTTACATGTGGAAATCGCGGTCGGCTGTTTAAACGCGTCGGTAGGTCAATGTCTGGCGTCGGTCGTCTGACCCCCGGTTCGCCCTCTCCCCCTGCTGTGAAGGTGACAACTGTTGGGAGGGTCGCGATTTGTTCGCCACTGTTGTCGGCCCCGTCAGGACTGACCGGAGCCCCGTTCGTAGCCCCTGGTAGGCCGGATGAAGATCAACGGATCTGTTGATTGTGTCAATTGAGGACCAACTCTTGCCGCTGGCTCGGCCGATGACACTTGCTTCCCCAAAGACGAAACTGTGTTTCTCATGTTGTATGTGGCCATATACCAGCAACAGCTTATCCTCGCGGTTGACTACAAGCGCGTGCTCGTGCAGTTTTGTGCAGAGGCAGCTGCTCAGCCAAGCAGGTTATGGGGGAGGACCCACGGGCACACGGACCTAGCAGCGACAACGGCGGCCGGGGAGGGGACCGAGGTCACACCAGCGACCAAGCGGTCGGCCACGGAGAGACCAAGGCCAATCCCCCGCCAACAAGCAGGTCAGAGATCGCGTATCGAGTTCGTGTATGACACGAGACAGGCAGTGAGACCGAACAACTCTGGACTATCAGGAACAAGCACACTACCAGTACTCTGATGATGGAAACGAGGAAGTTTCTGAAACGCCAGCACCAACACAGTGTGATCCGTGGAAACGCCTTTTGTTTTTCTTCGTCTTTTCTGGGCATGATGAATGGGATGTATAGATGTATGCATATAAATAAAGGAAATTGACAAAAAAGCCCAAGATCGCTGGAATGACCATTTCTGACTTGTAAACCGACATCAGTAAGTCATTGCAGGATTCGAACGTCTCTGATTGTACTGACGCTTCAAGCGCAGCAAAGTTCCGTCAACGATAAGTACGGTATTGCGTTTTAGTGCTTTCAGGGCGTGGTCACGTTCCGTCTGCGTGGGTCAGCTCGTCGTCAGATGTATGGGCAACAAACCTGAACAATTGGTTTTTTGAAAAAAGACTCTCTAAATGACCCATGTTCGCTCCAGAGCACACCAGTTTCAATTTTCCACCCAGTCGGTAATGATTGCTTTCGTTTTCAGTCGCCCAATGTGCTTTTTGTGTGTAATACCCAGATCAGTAGGCTTGTAAATGTATGCCTATTCTGAATGCATTACTACTAAGAATTGGCAGCACCAAGTGTGTGTTTTTTTCCCGTGCGCAAGTATATCTCGTGTCCCCTCTCTGAAGTCACGTTTCCAGAGGGATAACTTAGCCAAACAATCCCTACTTAAATAAATGAGGTGGCGAGTCTTGCATAGTAAACTCACCCGGACTACATACCGCAACCTTGCCATCATTTTTTCTCATGCCCCAACAAATAATGATAGATGGACGTCTACTCTAGAAGACTTATTTTCAATGATGCTTTATTCCTGCTCGTTGAATTTCTATGTCGGTACAGTTAGTTTTGATTCGACATTAAAGGCCGTAGACGGAATAAAGTTGTGATCTACGAAGCATATTTGCAAACAAGTGCACATGATGCGTTCGTCAAAGGAAGGTTTTGTCAATACTAATATCTTATTGTACCTTAACCCGCCTATCTGAAACTCCTTGCAGGATTCCGGTGAATACACTCAGAAAACAGATCCAGCACAGGTCGCTCCTGGAGAAGATTCTGCCTGCACTGCTGAGTTCGAAAATGAGACCGATTTTCGTGAAACGAATCTAAACGAGGAAGAAATTCTCCAGGGCCGTGTCTCCTTCAAAGCTTATGCAATTTATGTTCTCGCAAGAGGTGTCATTCTTACCTTGATCTCGGTTGTTTCCTACTCAGTGTTTTCAGGCATTATGGTAAGTCGCCTTAATTCACCTTAATTTGTGTACCCCATCACTTTGCATATATCCATCGATCCATCTCACGGTTCTCATGGCATCCGTAGCTGTGGTGTAACCAGTTCCTCGTTATAAATCCTACAAAACGGATTGCCAAAAATACGCATCTCAGGATTGAAATACCGGTCAGTAAGTGAAATAGCTTCTTCGATCGGGTTCTCGTTTTTATACACAAAAATATGAAAATGTTGATAAAACAGAAAGTTTTAGTTTTAGACCGACCCTTTGACTTGACTTCACATCACCGTTGATGTCTGTATTAATCTGTGTGACAGGCCCCAGTCTTAGGGCAAGGGTTGTTGCCTTCTTATGCTGATGTGGTTCAACGCTTCCGGTTTGCGATGCTTGACTTGGTTCCAATGCCCTGATCACCTTGGACAGGGTCTTGCTGTCTGCTCCGATGACTCCCAATGTCACATTAAAGTGGAAGTTTTCATTCCGCTCCGATCGATGGTTGATCTTCCTTGCAGACTATCTTTTTATGTTCACGGAACCTAGTCAGAAGTTTTTGTTCCTTCGACTCATGTAAGTACAGTTAACGTAAGAAATGCGGCAGTCAACACATAATGCTCTGATGTCATTCGTTAGGTGCTCCCGTTGGCGCTGTAGGTATCTGATAATGAAAGCACTGGGGTAGCTGTTATTCCGACTTCATCACAGTGATCTCTGACTTGGCACAGGAGTTGGTATCCCACCCCCCTTAATTCTACTCCTACAGAATGTCTGCCTATTTAATTTACGTGTGCACACTGAGTTACTAATCGCATATGCGTGTGCGAACGCTTTCACGTGACCAAACGGGCGACCAATAGAGAAGCGACCGAATGCAATCAGGCAAAATGTAAGATATGCCTGAAACCAAAACTGTAAGCCTCACTATTATTTGCATAAATGTGTTAAACGGAATTATGGTGGGATGTGAAATAAGATCAAATGTCCGCGGCATCGGCAACGACAAAGGAGAAAAGACTGGGTACGCTTTTACGCGATCTGGTGGATGCTTAACAGAAAACCAACGATGCATTAAGAAGATCACTTGCAGTTGCCTTCCAGTTTTGTTGTCGATCAGCAAAAAACTGACCGAGTACTGTGATGTAAAACCTAGCAGGTGTATAAGACGGATCTAGAAATGCATTGAGTCAGAAGGGCGGTCTAGGTGCCATTCACGAGATCACGAAGGAATCTAGGGGATGGAGGCAGCCCAGTGGACAGAAATCTCCCTCAAAGGCGACGTACGCTTACACCACCAACAACCTGGCTCACGGTTTAGAGTTCCAAGTCATTAATTTGATTGTTAGCTTACAACACAGAAAAAGACCAAAGAGTGTTCTCCACTGGCCTTGTCGGCAATTATTACGAAACCGAACGTGGGCTATGAAGACCACCGGAAACGGTTTACGTGACGTAAGAAAAAGTAACCAGGTCTACTGAACGCCAATCAGACGGAGGGCAGAATGCGCTGTTGATGTCAACAGGCCCCGAATATTTTTGCCAGTGTATGTCAGACTACTTAAATCACGTAAGTAGGCACTACGAAAATATAGTTCAGAGAGTGCTCATTCCTTGCCACCCTGCCCCTAATGTCTGCCTTGATGCACTGCATGTGTATCCTCCGGTACAGGGTCCTCGAACAATCCTTTGCGTGCTGTCTGGTTTTTATTATAAGGATTGAGGATCTGTATTGTGTTTATGGCTGGCCAACATGGTTTTGTTAGATCTCCGTTTGGTTGTCTGCTGCTGAGGACGCCAGGGTAGGAAATATCTACTGCAGCACTTCACCCACAGTGAATTCGTTTTCTGGAAGGATTGATTTTCCAGTGATCGACTTTCTTAGTTCTTCCAGATCACGCAAATCCTTTCTCGGCTGGTCTTGGCACATTTGGAGTGGCTGAGCTGGCTATGTCTGTGATCATGCCTGATCCAGCCAACCTCGATGATGTCTTGAATTACGCCTACCCACGCGTTACGGTCTGCGACAGTGAAACTGGAGGGTTAGACCCGAAAAGACGGGCTAGGCGCCAACTTAGCGGCTGGCCTCACGGCGCGTCCACGGGTGGCAAGAAATGAAACGATCTCCGACGATGGTTAGCTGCGAAATAAACAGGCTCTGGCCTTGCGAATAATCAGTCTCGGACCAGCAGCAAGAATGCTATCAGGACGTGGACGGTTGAGGTCCGCACTTCGACTCCCTTAACTGCTGTTATCAGACCGATCAGAAATCAGTGCCTTATGGCTAGGTTCTTGAGCCAAAGCAGTAGAAGAAACAACCTCAAACCAACATTCGGAGTGACTGTTGGGGACTCGCCTGTAGTGCATTTTGCGGTTTTGTTTTCCATCTTTCTCCTGGCAGAAGGCTTTAACGGCAAGCATAGGGGACCGTGGTCATAAATGCACTGGAAAAACTATCGGCATTGGATAAGAAGTCCACGCGGTTTATGGAACAAATGCTTTTTTGGTCTAACATTTCAGGCTCTCGCTCGAAACTGTCACCAGAAAAGGCGCCAGACAAGAGTAATGAGTGCATGGATTAGGATAACGAATTGCGAAGGTGCTGTAGGGATAGTAGGGTGCCGTTGATATGCCACTGTATGCCTGTTAAAATAGGCAGCTCCTGTATTCATCGCTAGTGATTGCTCTTGGCGCGATGATATCCAGATAGCCCGCGATAGCCGCGATTTTAGCACTCGTGTGACGACTGTTTGGTCACTTGACTCACCAACGCTAGCACTTGGAATACTATCAGTCCGTAAGCTCCCCCTCATGCCTAATTACTCTTCTAGGCAGTCTTAGCACATAATATGGAGGGATCATTCCTCTTGTTAATCATTAGGAAGTTTAGTCAATCACTGGTGCTCCACATAAACGTGTCGTCCTGAGACTGAATCTCTCCTCAATGGCAGCAGTAAGTAAAGTTGCGCGACGAGATGTGTGTTCTTTGTCCCTCTCTCTCGACTATTTTTTCCCTTCCATTTCATCCTACTGACAGGCTTTTAGCAACAAGTGGCTGCAGAATTTCGCTGACGACAAGGATTTCACAGCTGCTGGTAAAATTCTCATCGATCCAGCAGCCAACCAGAGCGCTCGTTATCAGGCTGCGCAGGATGTCCTCGCCATTTCCCACCATTACCTCTCCATTTACAGTTGGCTTGGTCTTGTCCTCACTCTGTTCATCTGTGTCTTCGTAATGACCTCGGTCGCATCGAGTTTTAAGGCTTCGAAGGTAAGCCAGAAATTCCTTTTTTCTCAACTTTTTTCATAATTTCTCTCATCTCCACGACTAAGGGGCTCGCAGTGTGTTTACGAGTGAGATGCTAGCCGTAAATGTTTTACCTCCAGAAGAGAGGGTTGGATCCCAACATTTTTGAGGCATTTCTGATGTAGACGGCATTGGCTGTCTAAGTTTCACCACGACAAACAGACCTTTCTCTTGTGTCAGTCTGCCTTGTAAGACAGTGAAGTTATGGGTGAGAGAAAGATGTCTTGTTCAACTTTAATTAACACAATCGGCATCTGTTTTGTCCTTCATCCAGTAGCTGTACGATGCCTTCGAGCAGTGTGTAGCTGTTTAAGTATAAAAACAAAAAAATGTTAGCTAATGAACTGCCCCATTTTACTAGTATGGACATGAGCGGGTAGAAAGTTTCGGGAGTCCTACCTTGAACAGGGCTGACTTTTTTAAAGAACTTCCTCAGAGTCTTTTGTCACGCAGACCTTTCTCGAGTGTCTGCCTGCCTTTTTAGACAGTGAGGTTGTTGGTGAGAGAAGGTTATTCTGTCCAATTTTTATTAACACAATTATCAACCTCGTTGCCCTCCATCCAGTAGCACTGCAATACCTTCGTGCGGTTTGTGGCTGCCCCAGTCTGAAAACGCGACGAGTTAACGGATCAACTGCCTCATTTGACTAGTATTAATGCAATGGTGATATGAAGGGATGAGAGAACTTATAGTGGCTAGCCATCATGGTCGGTCTGGCGTCTTTTTTCAAGACCTAGCTGCCTCAAGGTCATTCACCCCTTGTAGCGAGCCGTCCCAGACGAGCTGACCTGTAGTCACACGACCAACAGCTCTGGCATACCTGCGTCCGCGCAGTCGCAGCTGCCCATGCGGCCACTTGAACGCGCCAGCCCCTGCAACCAGCAAAACAAGCCACTGGGACACCACCCCTCGGCAAATGCAACACACACCGATTGGAGACCACTTGAGCTTGGCCCATGAGCCTACAAAAGTGGCTGCCACCACTGTCTCAGGGACTCTCAGGCCTGACTGGACGCAATCAACATCAGCCCTGGCCTCGCCAGTGGCCACCGCCGCCTGAGAGGACAACTCAGGGTTCTGTGCACAATAAACCCCACAAACTGCTCCCGTTTGTCTTCTCCTTTCAATCGGGGATTTGACTCGACGATCGTAGCTCACATGCTGCACACACTCACACTGTTGTGCCGCAACAAACTGACAATTGTAAAAGTTCTACCTCGAACAGGGCCGACTTCCGCAAAGGACTGCTTCAGAGTCCATCGCATGCGGATGCATCGGATGGCCCCCCAGATAGATAAACAAGCGAATTCCGTCATCCGAGGATTTCTTTCTCTTCCAGATCCATGTGCCATTGACGCGATATGAAAGACGCGATATCAAAAGTCGAATAATAAAAATCAACTGACTTAGAGTTTATAAAATTTAAATTTGCCGCAGACACGATTTTAATTTGAACCGGTTCAGAGGTGCTGAACGTTAGAATTTCCATGGTTTAGTTCGGTGTGACGGTCGCTTGGAGAAGTCAGCCATTCTCCGCCAAATTTAAACCCTTGCCTTGGTGCATTTGTGACAAGCAATTTACCTGTTAACATACCTTTTTCAATCGGAATGTTAAGCCAGAATATGCGCGTACTCCAGGCTTCTCAAGTGGGCTTTTCACAGCAGTTTCAAAGCCTGAATACTAATGCATATCAAGAAGCTGTCAGCGAAATTTGAAGTTCCTTAAGCTAGTAGATATTTCATTGAGCCCGTTGTAATCGGAGGCCATACTGATGTTCAGCACCGATCAGCATTGACATACGAAATGCTCTGTTCTGTAACGTTCGCTAAATTGCCTTACTGTTAGGTGAACAGCTGCACTTCTGAAGGCTTGCATGAAATTGTGTTCAGCTACAGTCCTTGGTATTCATATGTCACTTTCGTCATACTTAGGACTCGCCAGGTCCTGACTTTGTCTCACAACACGAGGCTTCTCTCATCTTTGTTCTACCAAACAGCAGACTTCCACAACGGACTGCACCACCGACGCGCAGAACCAAAGTGGGCGGGGGGGGGTCAGATATGCTCATGTCATGCTTTAGTCAGGCTGCGCAGAGTTCTCGTGAAACCACAACCACTGCCGTGCATTCACGGCTGGACGTGGGCCTTAACACCGGTCCAGCTACTGCGCCCAATGTCGTCACCATCAATTCGATAGGCTCGTAGGGGGTGCATAGAGAGGGAAAAGAGATTGAGATCGACACCGGCATCTTATCTTATCTAAAGCGATAAGAGTCGTGATAAAAAAATAACTGGATAAATCGGTCCTTCTTAGGGCTGCGAGTCAGGTTACAACGGCCCCTTCACGTTCTGACCGTAAGACACTCCCAGACCCCCCGCAGTGCTACGGGGACCTGGTCGTGTTTGGCACTCGTAAACGGGTCCTGCGCCCACGATCACCTCGTTTCGCCGTAACACCGTCTTGTCACTAGAGCAAGGTGGGTTGGGGGAGAAGAGATGGTACGGTAGATGCCGCTGACTTCTTTCTCACTAAAAATTGCTCAACGCGTTTATCGCCAATGTTGTGCACACTAGGTGGAACACACAGGGAACACCATCGCTTGCGACGATCAAACTGTTGGGCGGCGTGGTGAGTTGCAGTTGATATTCTGCTGTATCCCTTATCGTCATTATCAGAGACACCACTAGCGAACCTTTAACAACAATTCTGATCGACGTGGGCCTTAATTCAAGAGACAGCTGGGCGACCCATATCGTTTCGATTCGATCTCTCCTGGTCTTCATTTTATCCAGACAAGACCCCTAGTTCAAGCACTGTCTTCCAACTAGTCTTCGGCACGGTAGATGTCGCAAACTCCTTCCTCACTAAAAATTGCTCAATGCGTTTATCGCCAATGCTGTACACACTGGGTGGGACACAGAGAACGCCATCGCTTGCGACGGTTGAACTGTTGGGTGGCGTGATGAGTTACAGTGGTCATTTTGTTGTATTCCTAATCTTCAATATTGGTGGCACCACCGACAATCCTTTGACGATAGCTCTGATTAGTGTAGGCCTCAACACTAGAGACAGTTGGGCGAGCTATGTTGTTCCGACTCTAACTTTCCTGATATTCAAGTTATCCAGGCAAGACAATCGCACGCGCTCCGCCGAATTGGCTTGAAGTAATTTTTAAGGCCAGCCAAGTGCACGAGTAAATTTCTTGCAGACCCAACCCCCACCAGCCTACATGCATGTACATGTCGCGTGGTGCCTGCATTTATTTCAATGCTTAATTTCTCTTATGTCTTTGTTTAATTACTCAGGTTGTCTTTATCTCTGCCCTACACGCTTTAGGATCTTCACCGGCGTATGCTTGCTCGAGTCCTACGCGCGCCCTGTTACTTTTTTGATACAACGCCACAGGGCCGCATCCTTAATCGCTTCAGTTTCGACATTGATAACATCGATCACAACCTCCAGTACTCCATCAGGGTGGTATTCTCGTATGTCGTGGACACCGTCGTCACCCTGTTGATCGTCTTTATCACAATCCGACCCTGGTACTTCAGTCTGGGCAGTTTTGTGATCTTCTCGGCCCTCTACATCTCCATCCAGGCATTCTACCTGCCCATCTCCCGACAGTCTCGCCGTCTTAACTCAGTCACTAAGTCGCCTCTTCTGGCTCACTGCAGTGAAACTGCGGCTTCCCTGTTGGGTGCATCTGTTGTGCGTGCCCACGGCAAGGTTGAGGAGTTTGTGGCAGCAGCAGACCGTCTGATTGACAACAATGCCCTCTTCTTTTACATACGCTCTGTCTCCAATCGATGGCTAGACTTTCGTCTTGATGTGAGTCTTGCCTCCCCCCTCCGCATTTTTGCTCAAGCTTAATCTGTCCCCTAACTAAAGCACGAAATCGCACTTCGTCTTATAGTTTGTTTATAGTCGGTCCCTGATTTTCGCGTTTACACGCCTCCAGCAGTCCACAACTGCGTTCCAATGAGCTTTTCATGTGTATACGAAAGGAGCAGTTAAGAAGGCCTCTCCTATACCGTTGCCATGAAGGGGCCATCGTCGACTGACTTCGACGAATTCGCAACCTTCTCTGATTTTTTGTCTTTATAAAGGCGCAACATCTTCAGTAATCTGCATGAGTATTGGGCTTTAAAAAGACTGTATGGAAGTCAAAAGCTAGTTGCTAGAAAGTGGATACTGCGAGGTGGCCACCGATCGCTGTCATCCCAAGTCTATTATGGGCGTATCTTGATTGGAGGTACTTGCGTAGCGGCTGACACGCGGACGGGAGGTCTACCGAGATTTTCACTAAAGTGACGTCTGCGTGCGGGGGGCCCATGCACCATGGGGACGATTTTAGGGTACATCGTGTCCTTGTAAGCCAAGGAAGTCAAGGTTTTGGGAGTGTCTGTCGCATAGTGGACGAATTAGGGTTGGCTACCGTGTCTGTGTTCGCTTCGTCAGTTGTTAGTATACATCTCGAAAGACCAACGTAATCTTCCCACACGAGATGTCCCAGCGATTCCTGGGCTACAGAAAAGCCAGCATATTTATGAATTTCTGTCGGAAGAACTCAACTTAAAAGCAAACATCATGCTCGGTGACTGCCTTCTGAGAGTGCGATGACCAAGTAAATTATCCAACCCACATTTAAAAAATTGAAACTAATGACACCTTCTACCCCATTCAATTAACACTGGGGTTTTTCCAGTTTACTTAAATGATGTCACTGCTCCTGCTTATCTGCCACTGAGTGATTCGAATTTTCGGTTGTTATTTTTGGACAATTTCTGTCGAAATCACATAAGCCTACTCGCATAGATGTGTCAAAGCTACTTTCATGATTAAATGGAAGAATGACACTTAGACAAGTTCTGCAAATTGAGTAAAAACAGTTTGGGGGACATCTTTGTCTGCCGTAGTAGAATTCGCAGCTTCCTCAGACCTTTCGAAGAACCATTTCAGTAATGTTGATTGAAATTGGTTTCGAAAAGGGTTTATGGGAAAGTTAAAGACTGGCGGCGGATATAAAGTATTGAAAAGTGACACCGACAACTGCTTTTCCTGATTGATATTCTAGTCAATTCTGGGTAGGAGCGGCTTACTTGGTCCTCTAGACAGGACATGAGAACAGGAACCGCCTGTAATACGGGTGACTTTGTGCCAAATTCCCGCAAAATCTGGATTATATTTAAGGTTAGGGTTTGGGTTGAGTTAAGGATTAAGTTTAAAGCAAGATTTAAAGTCAACAGTAAGGTAAATCAGGATCAAGTTTGGGGTTAAGGTGGCGGCTAGTGTTAACTGCAGTGTTTCGGTTAAGGGTGGGGTTAGCATCAAGATTACTGCAACGGGTTAGTTTAATATTAGGTTTATTGTTGAGATTAGAGCGCGGGAACATTTTGCCCTTTCCAACCTTGTGCGCAGGCCCACCTGTATTACTTAGGTGGGGCGTACCTGTCCTCTTTAGAGGGCCATATAATTCAGTCGCGCTCAATTGTGTGCCTTGTTTGAATGAAGGTGACTACGTAGCGACTAGCTTGCGGATCGATCTGCCGACATAATGGAGAAAAGAATAGGTTCTTTGCAAAACATTCGAGTTGTACTCGTGGGTTTTCAAGTTGGTGACACCAACCTGTCGTCAGGCCAAATTAAATGTATATATGTACAAATACATACAAATATGAAAAAGACATGAGGTTTTTCGGAAAAGTCGAGTTATACTCGTGAATTTTCGAGCTGGTGGCACCAACCCGTTGTCGGACGAAATGAAAACAATAGAGAAAGTTAAACTGTCACACTAGACCAGTTGCCGCGACAGGGCAGACAAGCAATTGGCGTGTGAGGGGGTTGGTCACGAAGTCATGGTGGGTTTCTGAGTGAGGGTGGAGAGGAAGTGGAACAACCATGGCACCGTGTGTGGAGAGGGAGCGTGGATGGTGCATCAGTGAAACTGCGGGCGGCCATATTCGCGGTCGTTGATGCGTGATTAGGGCAGGGGTCAGTCAGTCGTGAAAGTATACCCTCGTAATGGGCATCCAGGTCAACGTGACGGTTGACAATACCCGCATTGGAGTACCAAGCCTCGAGAAATTTCCTCGCTCGCTTTGTGTTACCCATGGCGACTACCTCGGTGTCGGTTATCGTATTTGAGTGCATGGGCAAGGGCGAGGGCAAGGGGTCTCGCCGACGGATAGCTAGTTTGCGTTCGTTAATGCGGGTGCCCAGGCTTCGACCCGTATGACCAACATACACACAAGCGATTTGTGCACGTGATGCAATAAATTACATTTGCTGGAAGATGGGTATTCCAAAAAATAGAATTCGAAGAAAAAGGAGTCCTTTGGGAGCAACAGCAATGCTACTCTGCCTTTATCACACGTCGCTGTGCGACTGCTGGTTGGGCTCAAGAGAGAGGGAACCCCAAGGCACAACGAGACGAGTGATTTCTGAAACGCACGTCTATCACTGTATATACACAATCGCAACCGACAGGACAACGAGCCCGTGACTCAGAGTTTAGTGCGTTGGACTTCTAATTAACAGGTAGAGGGATCGATCCTCATGTTTTTAACACCTCGGCTTTGGGTACGACTGACGGATGACGGTAAGCAAGCCAGAAATAGGCATCCCAGTCTTCCTTGTCTCTGTCGGTTACATTATTCTCCAAATGTATATATATATATATATATCGGCGAAACACGTGTCTGGGCTTTTAGCAAGTATCTAGGTCGGGAGTACGGTATAATACCTTTACTACTCGTAGTACTACTTGTTTGTAGAATGGGCATTACGTGGTTATTCCACAGTAGTTGATTGTCTTCGACTCAAATGTTCATTGAAATTTCGGTTCTGACCCTAAAAAGTCATGTCCTGGAGATTGAACTCCAAGTTCTGCACTGATTAATTTCTGAAATTATTCACCTGATTATTCTCTGGAGTTCATATACCGGAAACCGCTAGAGAACGCTGGGGGTCCCACTGAAGAGCCGAACCCCTCGCAGCTGTGTCACGCAGCGGCAGAATATCAGCGAAACACGTGTCTGGGCTTTTAGCATGTATCTAGGTCGGAGTACGGTATAATACCTTTAATATATATATATATATATATATATATGCATACGTATATATCTGAAAGTTTTTCTTCGTAATTAGTTTATGTGAATGTATATATCTTAGTCGTCACACCCAAAGGAAATAGAGAGTGGACCATTTAAGGATGTCAGTCAATGTTCAAATACCGTGGGTGTGTGATCAAAAAAGACGTCCTATAATTTTGATCCATATCCATTTTTATTCACAGATGCTGAACTGCCTGTTCCTGACATTTACGACTGTCCTTACAGTCGCGATGCGAGAGGAGATGCCACCGGGTATGGCCGGCTTCCTCATCTCCTACGTCCTTGCCGTTCCAGACTCTCTGTCCTGGCTAGTGAAGATGACTGCCCAATTGGAGAGCAGTGCGGTGGCCATAGAAAGAGTCAAGGAGTACATGGAGGTTCGTCCAACCGCACTCTAAAACACCTTGTTCACCCGGCAGCTGCAGGCAAACATGGTTGTCACGTTTTTAAGACCACAGTTTGGTTTATGCACTATTGTCGCTCACCTTTACAGCGATTCTACTAGCAATATCTTGTGCCTGCGTAAGCAGTGTGCGAGTTTTGAGGGTTGATTAGTTGCAGCATTGGCGCCATATTAATACATTATCCTACTTTAAAAGCATAACAGAGTCCACAGTAGGTGGGTTAACTCATGCAATGTCAACGGACATTCCGAAATGCGTTTTCGTTTCGAAAAGATTAATTAAGTAGGATTATAAAACTAATCAGTCTGCAGTAAAGTTCTATAATACTTCAGTTACCTCGAGATGCCGGCTTTCGAATGAACTTCCTTCCGGCCGCATGCAAAAACTATATTCTGTAAAAATGACTGCTTAAGTAGCACGCACTCTTCTCTTTAATTTTTGATGCCCCTAAAAGTCCAATGATACTGGACGAAGACGTAATTTCTACCGAATGAGCGAAAGCATGAATATTTTTATGCATGCCTTTCATGAAATATAATTGGTCTTTTAGGGGCATCGAAAATCAAAGAGAAGAATGCATGCTTCTTAAATGGTCATTTATACAGAGGATAGTTTTTGCATGCAGCCCGAAGGAAGTTCATTCGAAAGTCGGCATCTCGAGGTAACTGAATTATTATAGAATTATACCGCAGAAGCATTAGTTTTAAAATCCTACTTAATTAATCTTTTCGAAACGAAAACGAATTTTGGAATTTCCTTTGACATTGCATGAGTTAGCTCGCCTACTGTACTTGATAGAAATGGCATCAGTACATAGGATACAGTACCAACTTTTAATCCCGTCCCTGGCATACTGTCCAAGGTTAAAATGTTGAATAGACCGGATATCTGGAAAAGGAATTGTATTTGCTTGACGTTTTTAGTTCCTATCATCGGCAGCAACAACAGTCAAAGGCAGTGAACACACAGAAGGTATCGTACCGACTGGAAGAATAATAATATCAGTACTGTGACAGGTGATAATATGTCAGCCAATATTGTCGACACTACTGACGGATTCGGTACCGCCATGATCAGTAACTACCATTAATAGCTGATTAATGCACGGAAAGTTTAATAATGAGGGACTCCGATTTTGACGTAGCCATCTTCACGGCAGATGAGCAGGGTCATTGCTATAATATAACTGACGCGCCTGCATCTATTGCGACGCGGTTGGTGTGCTTTGGTAATTGCTAACAGACGGGACGACTTGGTTGTTCACAGGATTTAATATGCCCTTAATATATATGTCCACTCCGACCCTATCACTTATGTGAGATCAGGACCGTCCCGGTTGTAGATCAATATATCTATGTCCATTTTTGATTCCTCTGCTAGCCAACTAGCTAGTTAGCTGTGTAAATGGCTGCGGCGTACGGAAGAGAATGCTGTTCCCCACAGTCTCTCGCCAGTCGCAATTTCTTCCACTGAATGGTTGGCGTGTGCTCATGTCGCGGTGGGTCAAACTGAACTTTGGGCGCATCTAGACCGCCTACAACAATTTGCTCGTCTCAATTTCTTTCAGTCTTAAAAATATGTACTCTTCCTTACCCAAAGATTGACGCTTTATTTGCGTTCGCCTTCTAGATTGAACAGGAGGCCGCTTGGGCTTC
Organism: Spirometra erinaceieuropaei; assembly: GCA_902702965.1. Classification (NCBI taxonomy): domain Eukaryota; kingdom Metazoa; phylum Platyhelminthes; class Cestoda; order Diphyllobothriidea; family Diphyllobothriidae; genus Spirometra; species Spirometra erinaceieuropaei. The sequence goes on along the minus strand of CACRXP010000134.1, from coordinate 428,758 downwards.
CGGTCCCGGCAGTCCGCCGCCACCTGATTGGCCGTCAGCCTGCTGCGCTGTCGAGCTGATTGACGCCACGGTCAAATATATGCCCCAGCAACGAGAGCAGACCGACGACGTCACCAGCGCCGTTACTCCCGAATCTCTGCAAGCGCGAGAAAAGTCTACTGCACTGCGCAGGGTCAACCTGAAGCTCAGTGGACGTCCGGATGAGCGCGTGGTGGGTATTGTTGGTCGCACGGGGGCCGGCAAGTCAACGCTGGCAGCTGCCCTCTTTCGTCTTGTTGAGGCTGAGCGAGATTGCTCCATGCTGGAGGTCAACACTGACGCTCAGGGTGCAGACCACCGTCCTGGTCCCATCTTCATCGACAATGTGGACATCTCAAAGTTGGGACTTCATGAAGTCAGGTCTCGGTTCAGTATACTGCCACAGGTGAGTCTGCAATCAATTATATCAATGCTTCTCTCTTTCTCCCGTTTGTTGGGGCAATGTCAGTCCGGCCGTTTTGACTGGAGGGCTAAAAGTATTTACACATTTCTTTCCTGGGACCCATGTTTGTTGCATGTCGCCTGTTAAGAAGAGCCGTCCCAACTGACTCGTCCGCACGCCGCCCAAACAAAGGGCTCACACCATCCTATCGATTCGTCCCCAGGGCGTGCACGTGTTGATATCGCTCTCAGGTGAGTCAGAAGTCCAATCGACATGCTAACAGCTCAAGGGCATGGTCTTATTGGCTCACTTCCAGGCCGACCATGAACGTTTCTGTAGGTACCTATTGTCGCCAGATTTTCGCTGTTAGGGCTCAGCAATAAGGGGACCGCCATGATAGTTGGGTTCCGAAGATCAGACAACGATGGAAGGAGAAGGACTAAAAAAGGGAAACTGGACTGACTGTCTGGGTTTCATTTATCATATCCCAAACCGGTGGCTCGTCCCCCCCCCCATTAAAGATTTGTGAGATGGGTTGAAGTCCGAACCTCTAGTCCTTTGTTGCACATCCTTCAGCCCTGAGGTGTACAGCGGGCCAGTGATGGCGCACTAAACCCGTGGGCAACTTCGGTTAACTCACTTACGAAACTAACTTTCGACACTATTTTAACTCCTATTTGTCCCACCTACCCGTTTTTAGTCGTACGTATAGTTTTAGCAAATAGTGCTTGAACTAACGTCATTCCTTCGAAGCTGTCACCTTCGTCACGAAGTTGCAGCGACGGATTTGAAGGGCCTATTTTTGTCAGGTAAAGTCCCTCTGATGTAATGACGCCAGCTTGAAAGTCTGAAGACAGCTATGTCAAATAGGAGATGTGGAGATCGGTGAATGATGACGGTCTATTAAACCGATTGCCTAAGTTCTGCTTTATGAATACCGACGCAAGGTTTGACAAATCAACCCGAGCTTCATGCTCATGCAGTGGAGCGTCCCTTGTCCGCTGGCACGATGACCAGGTCTTTGTCGGCCTTGAGTTCTCTAGGCGCATCACGTTCGACCTTGGGCAGCACTTCCCGCGGCCTGTGGGCCATTAGGAGAGACGTCACTTGGTGTCGGATGAGGCTCTTAGTCTCCTCCGTTGCCTCCGTCTGAATAAGGATTAATTCCACTGCTGCAGTCATGTTAACAGGTTTGGCGTCGGCCGTGTTATATGAGGCTTCGTGCCATAAAACCTGAATCTAATCCTTCGTCAGCTTCTTTGACGACGGGTTGTGGACAAGTTTGTTGTTTCTGGGCGACGCTGGACTGGCCAGCTTTCGGAGTTTGTTCTCCAGTGCTGCGTCGCGTATCACCTGTTCGCAGGCTTGTTCAGTCACCCTCTGTAGGAACAGATTTGTACTGATCTCGCCCAGGAACTCGCTGCACCTGGTCTTTTCTTCGCCAATCCTTTGACGGTACTTGCGAAGTCTTGCGCGGAAATCTTGGAGGAGCACTCGGATCATCCTTCTGCTGTGCTGAAATACTGCTCGTCTCGCCAATAGGACTGTAGGAGTAGGACTGTCACCAATCTCGGCTAAGTCCAGTGTAGTTTGCAATTAGCAAGGAGGAAGATCAAAATTCCCGCTCCCAAAAATGTATCCTCTAGTGCTTTCTCACGATCAACGGGTAGTTACATAAAGCAGATTGTACTGGCAGTCAAACCTTTCCCAATGACGAAACCGAGACTGTAATTTTAAAGGGTATATTTTTGCTTGCCGAACACTGGACCAATAGAACGCATTCGCCGATATCAACTTTATGTTATATCCGCATCCCGTGTACATTCGATAAAGACGCCTCTGCGTTTGCCTGTTAAAATCCAGTTTTGTTCACAGTAACACTTAGCTTCAAGCTGGATCCCTTCGGTGTATTTGGTTACATGTCACTCCTTGTGTGTAAGGCATTAAGAACATACAACACATTCGCCTGTGCCTAACGTCATCAGCAGCTTCTTGTCAAATAAACCCACCGTGTGCATTCAACTAAGGACGTCCCTGCGTTTGTATGCTAGGATCCAGTTTTGTTCACGGGAACACTTCGCTTCAATCTGGACCCCTTCGGTGTACTTGGTGACGCGGACTTGTGGCGAGCCCTGGAGAAGGCTCACCTGGGTGATTGGGTCCACAGCTTGCCCGCCGGCCTCGACCACCACTGCGGGGAGTCTGGATCTGCCCTATCGGTAGGTTTTTCTCCCCCCTCTCGACCGCATATCCCGTTTTATCCAAGCCGTAACTCCCTGCTTCGACAACTTTAAGAAGCCTAGGTCAGGTGGGAAAGAAGATAATCCACATGGCATTTACTTAACCGGAAAGGAAGAGGCCAAACCGGCAAACTGAAATCCCATTTTTTATGGGGAGAAATTTGCTCATCTGCCATGAAGATGGATTTCCCCGTTGTCGATCTCACTATCTCTTTCCTCTCTCATGCGCCAGTGATCTGGTTGAGGCTGTCAACCCAGTTGATGAGACCGGGCACGCGGACTGACGTGGTGTGAAGCCCCACCACTACACACAAACACACACACTCACACGCACATATGAACATCAGTAGCTGTGGGCTCTCACGGACTCGGTGCAGCCAGATAAACGTGTGCTGTGAGCCACTGGTCCAGCACATCTGAACCACAGCCTCCTGTTGGGGCCATGTCCCACACTCACTACGTACGATAGTTCGACCGTCACATCCGACGATGTCCACCGTCTGCTCCACAGCAGAGTGGGGCAGATACGTTGACTTATGCGGGATTTATTATGAGAGTAGACTTGCGCTGCATCTACCTCACTCCCTTCTTCCCGCCCACCCCCCACCTGGACCCGCTTTCAAGACAGAGTCAAGAAGTCCGGAGACGGGGCGGGGTGCAGGTCGATAGTACGCTCGTGCCCGCACCTTGACGTTCCACTCAACACCCTCTGGTCCATACAACAAATAACCAGGCTTTTGACCAACGGCAACAAAGAGAATGGAAGCTGGCGCGGTCGAAGCCGCACCTAGGCGTGCCGCCCACAGTTGGCTCGGATCTCGCGCACTGGGAGCGCCATAAAAGCCAAATTAATAAGGAGCCATTGCAGCCTGACTCTCAGACCACCAACCAGCCACTCCAACAAATACACAACACTGGGCCGACTGCGAGGTCCAAGTTATCTCGTCAGTTGGCCACCTTCCAAGCCACGACTTTTAGCTCATTATGATGGCGTAAAGCGCCTCAGATTGTTTATAGTGAGGGAAATGTGCTGAATCCTCGACCTCACTCTCCCTTACCATTCCCATGCCTGCGCCACTGTCCGAGCCGGTCAGATGACTGGAGTGGGGAACATTCACCACATACACACACGTAAATACAGGTCAGAAACTCGCGCAGATTTGGTGTGGCCAGACTAACACATTAAGTAAGGTGAAATTTCTTCCTTTTTGGCCGTGATCATCATCGGTGCTGATCCTTTTCTGTTCCGATCGGTCTATCTGTAATTGCACCATAGTTAAGGCTACTGACGCCTTGTATCTACTTTGTTTAATGTTTCAGGCAGGACAGAAACAGTTGATCTGCCTGGCCAGAGTTCTCCTTTCTTGCGGCGGAAGGGTTCGTCTACTGGTTTTGGACGAAGCCACCTCCGCCATGGATCCGAACACCGATCGGCTGGTGATGAGCACCCTTCTGAGTGATGTCTTTAGGGATGCCACCATCCTCATCATTGCACATCGCCTGTCCACAATAATGACGGCTGACAGGTGGGTGTGTTTTTCCAGTCCTGTATCGGTAACATCATGCTCCGTGCTTTTTCCTCCCACCCGAAACGCTTTTCTCAGCTGGGGCGCTCGTTCTCGCCTCCACTTTTCGCTCATTGATCTGCACAGGCGCGTGTTTTACGTGTCCTTGCCGTTATTTTGAGTACAACGCGCACTTGTCTCTCGCTGTGATAGGCACCCGAATTTTTTCAAGTGTTAGTCAACAATTTGCCCCGTAGAACTATAAGTAAAACGGAGGAGTAAGCAGTTCAAGCCGTGCTAACGTCCACGCCATGTTGCTCACATTCACCTCTATCCCGACAGTTTTACCATCGTTTCCGACGATATCCACCGTGTGCCTCGTAGTCAGGTGGGAGTAGGCACGGTGACTTGGATTGAATAATTTTTTTAGCGATAGTACACTTGCGCAGCATCTACCGCATTCTCTCCTCCTTCCCCACTTGGACCCGGTGTCAAGACAGAGTCCAAAAGACCGGGGGCCGTGGAGGGCGCAGGTGGATGGCACGGTCAAGCCCACACCTAGACGTACCACCACACCCGCTGTTTCACAAAAAGCACTTGGCTAGGATTTTTTATTCAGTTCAGCTTTATTGAGGGAAATGTAGGTCTTCACCTTTGTATTCCCTATTTGTTTAAAAGCAAATGAAAAATCTCAAAAACTGGAAAAGATATCCTAAAAGTAACACATAATCGGAAAAGCGTCAATCCTGTACAGACAAACACACTGTCTCGAGTGTTAGTGTTACGAGTAGTAGTACGGTGGTCGTTTCGAGTGCAGGGAGATAAATAATACCCCCAGTGACAAAAGTTGCATAGGCGCATGCCAGTAAGCATAGGCGATGGGTTGGAGACGATTGGAAATTCAGTTTAAAGTGTTACTGAACTATAACAAGTAGTATTATAACAACGGGATTTGTCAAGGTTACAGTGGTCAGTGGTAATTTAGTGGACATTGCTATACAAATCCAGCTTCCTCTTAAAGACCTCGACGGAAGCAGACATAACGACATCCACAGGCAGAGCGTTCCAAGCTTCAAGCACTCTGTTAGAGAAGAAGAACTTTCACCTGTCCAGCCTGGCCCCGGTCACACGTAGTTTGAATGGATGACCTCGTAGGTTTCTGGTGGTTGCAAACTCGAAGAAGTCCCCTGATACGAGGCTGCAGTCCTGACCGCGTATGATACGAAGGGTTTGTATGCGGTCACCCCGTAACTGCCTGTAACCCAATGGAAAGAGATCAAGGTTAGCTAGCCGCGTTGAATATGGTAGTGATCCCTGTCCTGTCACAAGTTTCGTTGCACGCCTTTGAACCCTATCAAGTATGCTGAAATCCTTCACGGTCCAGGGTTTCCAAGCTTGGATGGCAAATTCCAATTGCGGCCGCACAAATGTTTGAAAGACTTTAAGAGGTTTTCCCTAACGCCTGCTCGGCTCAGTTTGTGCAGGAGTCGCTGATGTGGGACACTATCAAGTGCCTTTTAAAAGTCAATATAGACTAAATGCAGCGCATTGCCTTCATCAACTGACCGAGTGCAACGTTCCAAACAGTAGAGCAGGTTAGTCACGTAAGATATGCCACTACGGAACCCATGCTGCGCAGCAGATAATAGATTATGCTGTTCTAGGAAGCGCATTAGTTCTCGCTTAATTATTTTTTCCATGATTTTTCAGCAGATGGAGGTGAGAGTAATTAGTCTGTAATTGTTTGCAGAGGCCTTGCTGTCTCCTTTATACAGCGGTGTGATCCGTGCAGATTTCCAGTCGGCGGGTAAACAGCCGGCTTCGATCGAGGCTTGAAAAAACATGGACAATGGTTTGGCTAGTTCAGCAGCGAGCTCTCTCAGTAACTTGGGCGGTATGTCGTCTGGACCTGGTGATTTCGACTCATTTAGCATCAGTAGCTCTTTGTTAACAGTCGCCTCATTAAAACATACAGCCTCAATTTTTGGACCCTCATCGAAGTCGTAGTCGGGAGGAGTAAATGCGCCTTCACTCGTAAAGATGGATTTAAAAAATTGTGAAAGGTGTTCGGCTTTTTTTCCATCCTCACTAGTCTCTACGTCTCCGCTTGTCTTCAGGAGGGGGATTTAATCTCTGTTTCGTGTGCTGCTTCTTACGTAGCTGTAGAATAATTTCCGATTTTCCACAGCACGATTCAATAGGTCTTTTTTAAAATTTTGCGGTGTCCTGAAGCTAAGTCGCTTGACTAAGTTCCTCTGTGCTTTGTATGCGTGTATGGCTACAGGATTAATGTATATTGACTCGTCGCCTCGGAGGGATTCGAAGCCACGCAGTAAGGGGATGGCTTCAGTACAGCCACAGTTCACAATTAGGTCAATATGAATTATTTGCTTTGTACGCGTTTATGGATACAGGATTCCCATCAGTGAGAGATTTAAACCAACAAGAACAATGGGGAGACGGCAGGGGTCCCAGTTGTCAGTACATGGGCCGGCAACCGTGCCTGACACCGCACCCTGAATGTTGGCATTTGTTATGGGTGTGCGGTCCCAATGACGCCTGTCAGAATCCAATGTGGCCCCCACGTTGGTCCAGCGTATCTACCGCGTAACCGTTTTGTGCGCATGACCTCTATCCGGGTAGTCACAGGCGCCCACATGTCAGCAACGTGGCGTGATCGACTTGGCCAACACTGGGGGAGTTGTGGGAGGCGCCTCGCGCATCCCTACCAACGCACCAACTATGCCTCATCCAGAAGACGAAGATGTGATCACTGGAACAAAAATTTAATTGGCCTGACGTTTCGGATTCTCGCTCGAATCTATCATCAGAGACAGTCGCGGATAAAAGTCTGCGACTGTCTCTGATGATGGATTCGAGCGAGAATCCGAAACGTCAGGCCAATAAAGATCTTATTGCACTAATCACCTCTTTGTCTTCTGAACTGCTACCTGGGACTCGCCTGTTCGCTTCTAGCAGCTATGCCTCATTCATTCAGACCAGAACAAATTTTTCCTCACAATGATGCCAATTTTTTGTTATCCGCGACTAGGTTATTGGACTTAAGGTCAGTCTGATTACGGCTGTGACGTCAGCCTATGCCCAGCTTTTCATCCTACAGTAATGCAGACCAGGAGGAAGTGACGTGCTGCTACGTAACTGTCCACTGCGAAGGACAATAAAGACCTATTTAACGATTCTATGGAGTTGTTTATGTTAAAATCCACGGCAAGCGATATTGAATAATGTTAGCATTTGGCTTTCCGCACTGCCGCTGCTTCTTCGATCATCCGGGTTCGGAGCTGTCTTCCGATTTCACCGACGTAGTTCCTTTGTCCGCAACTGCACCGGATCCGATAAACGACTCCAGACGTTTCTTACCGTGGCAGTGGGTCTTTCGGTTTCATTAACTGACGCCCGATGGTTGCTTCCAGTCTGTGTGCAATGCCAACACCAAGTGGTGCGAGAAGGCTGCCGACAGCTTCCGAAACGTTCTTGGCATACGGAAGCGTTCGCCAAAATTTGGTGTCCATGCGGTTAGGCCTTTCGTCCCTTTTGCATATGCACCGGTTGACGAAGTTGCGCGAGTAGGCATTGTCTTTAAAGACCCGTCGGAGGTATTGTAGTTCGGCAATCTTGTCTTCCAGCTCACTACAGTGCGTTTCGACAAGCCGATAGGGCGTCCTTCCACAACTGCTTTTGTGGCAGATTGGGTAGTCGTTCGGGAAGTCCAGTACTCGCATCCTATTTGATGCCTTCCTAAACAGTTTCGTCTCTAGGCCGCCACAAACTTTGCAGAATACCAGGAAATCCAGGAAAGCCAGCTGCTAATTTTCTTTAAACATTTTTAATTATATGCCCGGAATGATAGCGTTGAGATGTTCTTTGAATATCAGCAATTGATCCCAGTCGATAATGACGAAAGTACCATCCAAATACCGGGTCTAGAATTTCGGTCTGTGGTGTCGGAAAACCAGCGACTCCAACTTTTGCAGGATCTTCGCGGCGATGCGTCCCGAAATCGGCGAACTCATTGGTGCACCTCTCACCTGTTCGCAAATTTTCCGTCGGGCAAGAAGCGTATTTTGAGGCTGAATTTCAGGAGCTGAAGAACGTGGGTGAGTCCAAGGCTCTGTAGAAATAGCTCGATGGTTTAGATTGCGGTAAAATTGGATTTAAGAGAAAAGAGGGACGGGACATCAAAAGATACCATGACCACTCAGAAATTGACTACTAACTTAGAGCAAATCATTATATACTAATGTCTATAGGCACAGACCGAAAGTTAATGTATGATTATTTGAGAAGTACTGCAAACAAAGATTAAGGAGCGTGCCGTCAGGTTGGGAGGGTGACTTCAAATCACTCAAATCGTAGACAACAGGAGTTCGGGCTCTGCATCAGCTTTCAGAACCTTTAACAGACGTATTTGGTTAGCCAGACGTTTACTGAAGGACAGTCAGTTCTACGTCCCATGTGTATCCGACTCTCTTAAAACGCTGACACGGAGATTTATGATTCCTTGTCGACATAGGTGAACTCGGTTGCGATAATACCGACCGACAGAAGCATGGCGAGACCTCAAGTCACGACTTTGGCCCACCTAAGTTGCACAAAGGGGGCCCTCCTATCTGGCCCATCGCATAGCTCAAAGGCGCTCCAATGTACATACTGGAAAAGTGGCTGTTTCCAAGCCTCAAGTTTCTGGCCACTGGTTCGAACGCCGCGATCCATTCGTCAGCGCCATTCTTGGAGACGCTTTGAGTAACTTCCGCCTTCCGAGAAAATGAAAAAGCAGCAATTTCTAAACTGAAGTATCTACCAGAAGACAGACGGGGGATGCTGGGAGACCCGCTGATGAGCCGAACCCCTGGCAGCTGCGCCATGCGGCGGCAGAATATCAGCGAAACACGCGTGTCTGGGCTTTTAGCTAGTACGTGTGCTGCTGGTATGGTATCCTACAACAATATTAGTAGTTCTATTTTTAGTTTCTATTGAGCGGGGCTGTGAATGGTCCGAAACGAAGCCAATCCTCGTTATTCTTACGCGCAGGGCTCAGCGCTGCGTGTTGTCGACTACGATCCAAGATATGCAATCTCACATGGAATTGGTGCTCTTCCGACCAATTCTGATTGCTAGCTCCCTTTATTTCTCAGAATTTTCATTTCAGTGCCTGAACAACCGAGCTGTTTTTGGTCCACGAAGTACTGTCCCTTTTTGCTGACCGAAGTAAAGCGGCGTGTTTTGTCATTCATCGTTTAGGGTCATCGTTATGAGTCACGGTCGAGTGGTGGAGTCCGGGCGGCCGGAGGAACTTCTGCAGGACCCCAATTCCCTGTTTTCCGGGATGCACGCCCATGCAGACGAGGCATGAAGGGCTCTGAATCCAGACGTAGACGGTAACAGTTCTCGCGTCTCCGAGTTTCCTCCTTATTTACTGCATCTCGCCCAACAATCCAATGGGAGAGAAATTCTGTGCACCCTCGTGATCTGCCGCGTACGCCCGAATTCCTGAAGAAAAACAGTTTCGATTCCTTGGAACATACCCGCTTGATTTCTACCTGTTCTTCTTAAGCAGCTCAAACGCATAGCCCTTATGCTTCATTTAAATAAACGCTTTATCTCGTAATTTGCCTAGTTATTTTGTTTCTGCGAACACGGTCTCAGTACCATCTTCCAGTTTGTGATATTGCTTCTACATTCACGCAGGCAATTCGGTTTGAAATTTTCGAGCTCCGACGGATTTGCCTTTCCCGAGATTTCTGCCGACTGGACGCTCTGAAGGCCTATTTGGATTAAGAAACTGGCTCGTAAACAATAATTACTCGATCCACACGGAACTTCGACAGGACTTTCTTTGAGACAACCATTCTCTTTCGGACCACTTCTTTGCCAACATTCCCGCGGGATCCTCCATTCCAAAGACGGCTGAGTCGCTTGTTACTTGCTTCATATCGTTTCCTACTTGCTTCATATCGTTCGTCTGGTTAAATAGCTCTTCGAACATCCCTAACAACTTCTCCAGTTTATATACTTGAAAATGGTAGTCGAACAAGTGCCTTCGGGATGTTGCTCAAAAAGCGTGCCCCATGTGGGATTCGAACCCAGTCAAGGAGGTGACGAAGGCGGCGTCGCTACCAATGGACCACAGACTCGCAGCAAACGAGCTAAAAATAATAATGTAATAAACAATGCGCATTGTCTAAATGAATGTAACATCGGCTTCCCCATTATCAAACCTTCTGCCAAACGGGCAAGGAGTTTAGTAACCTTAATGGATGTCAACGACAAGAACGAACATAA
>CACRXP010000134.1:390885-416293 GCA_902702965.1 Spirometra erinaceieuropaei | reverse complement strand
TGCGGCCAGCCATCAATTTCATTTCTTGATTTCATCCCTACTTAACACACCCCTGACTCTTAATGAGATGCCCCCTCTCAAACTATGCAAATGACTGCACTTTATGCTGATTGTATATAACTGCACTAAAAATTTCATGTGCACACTGAGAAGACCGCCTGCCGCACCCTTTGCAGTCCCGCATTGTGAAAGTTTCCCGTGAACAAATATGTTACTAACAAAATTTTAGTAAGATGTACATTTAACATTTATATTTTATGTACCGTTTTCAATAGGGTCATCAAGGGCATTGCCTATTACCCTAAAATACAATACAATACATTTGAGGCCGCCACAATGGTTTCAGAGGCCGTCACTGCGCTTTCCCGAATAAAATTAAACAAAGTTGTAGGAGGCAAATCGCAGAGAGCTCCTCTCGGATGGCAGAGAACGGTCGTTGCCTCTGAAATAGTTAAAGGGGACCGAGTATAATTTTCGACAGGAAATCATTATTTCCGTCTCTCCCGACCATAGACTACTCAGATCAATGTACTTTAACCACAGTACCTGTTATGACCCGCCTGGTACGTGAAATCCCGTGAAGCGTATACACACTCGACCCTGGACCCGAATACCAAAGCAGCAGACAAAGAACACACGGCTGGCCACGGAACGTGTATTAGCAAAACACTGCAAGTGCCGGCTAGCTAAAGGTGACGCATATTTATAACACGCTATTGTGGTTCGCCGGCATTCGGCCAATGACCTTCGGGAAGAGGGGGGAGTAGCCAATGGGAAGGCGCCTGATTGAGATGACAGCGCCGTAGAGAGAGAGCAAACGCACGTGATCGCCAGTGATTGGTTTGCTCTTGTTTTTGGAAGTGTAGGCACTCCCAACAGTACCAGTCAATCTGAGCTTGCCGGCACCTGGCCAAGAAGTGGTTTCGCTATCTTTACACCTTTGTTGGCGGGCGTCTACATACATCCACCACCGCGCCGGGTCATTCCAGAGATTCAGTATTTTTCTAGATGATATAAGTTTTTTTAGTTGTGCATATGGCAATTACAACTATGATTCACGATTCGTGCTACTGCTATGGTTCATGAACCTTTGATATTTGGCCGGTGTTCCAGGGTGGTGTACTGTTCCGCCTGGGGATTTCGACACGACCTACTTCGTACCTGCTTATTTGTCAGATGCGACTGTCTGCAGATGACTCCCCCCGGGGAAACCTTCCACTATTCGCCAATTCTTGAGGCGCTTACACAGCCCATAATGTGAACTAGGTTAGGTTAACATCACAATTATAAGAAAAGAACAGTTGGACGAACATGATTGAATGAAAACCACCAACCACAGCTGTGCACTGTCAATGGGCCGGTATGGTACTTTCATTATACGAGGGTTGGTTGGCAGGTGCTTGAGGGAATTCTTCAAAGTGCCCTTGTATAGAAACCCTTCTCGGCCTCGTCTGTGAACACCCATAGCATCTTCGCCACAGAATAATCACATAAACCTTCCCCATTCATTCATTTGTACTGCGTGGTAAATGCATTTCAGCTGCATCTGCCTAGGTATGGCGCGGATACAGAGAAAATCGCTTATTTTTTTCAGAACCTGGGAATCTGGGATCCTTCCTATCACTTCACCGTAAGTATTCTTGCAGCCCCCTACAGGAGTCCCCGACATTCCCAGTTTCAACTTTCTGAGGGCGGAGGGTGGCAACCTATTAAATATCTGTCGCTTTTTGGGGGTCCGGTAGAATTTTCGTCGTCACCCTCAATGTTTGTTAAATTGCACTCCCCAAGTACGACAATGGGTCAGATGTGGTTATGTAGCCCCACCTGAGGTGAACAAACCACAGCCGTCTGTAATACAGGACCGGGGGTAATAGGAGTTTTTGCCGTTGGGGCAGGGGAACGGAGTGGCGACGAGGTCAAGCAGTTGTATGCAAAAGAAGGGCTGTTTGGGATGCGCGGTTGTACTCCGCCAGCTCGGTACTTGCGCAAGCGTAGGCGACAGTCGTTGATGAGCAATCTTATCATTTGCTTCCGGAAGAGCGGCATTACTCGGCGAATCAGTTACTGAGTGTCTGGAACGAACAATATCAACCCTGGCAAAAGCGAGACAGAAGGGGAAGCGCATGAATATAGACCACACTGTCGTCAAATTAAAACTCGAGATCAATAGCAACGAAAATGTGGTACACAACTTATCGTCAAAGCAGTTAAGCAAACTGGAACTCAGAGTGTTGAGCCGCGAAGCACATTTTAACACGGCTGTTGCCATCCCAGCCGACTTCGTTGCCGCACTTGAGGCCATGTTAGTACGAACTAACGCAACCGAAGAGGCTAAATACACCGTGCGCCAAAGGTCACGTGTCCTTTGATGACGAACAGGCACGCTAGCAATATGTCGTCCGCAGAAACAGAAGCAATGAAGGGAGTACAAAATGGACAAAGATATTATGGTGCTACCGGTCGACAAAGGAAGAGCAACCGTTGTGAGAGGTCGCGTTGAATACAACGAGAAGGCACAAGCTCTCCTGGAAGACTAATGGGCCTACATGTCCACGCCCACCTCGTAGGCTAAATCGATGATTGGTCAGCTAACTGGACTCTTAAGCCGACTCCGGTGCAACAATGTTAGCTCGCTTGACGAATGGCACCAGTCAAAACCAACCGACACAGCATTGACCAGGTTTAATGGACTGCCAAAAATCCACAAACCCAACATTCCTCTGAGGCCAATCGTTGCCCTGAAAGGCAGTTATACATACAATCTAGTCAGATGAATGTCCCGAATACTCAATTTTCTCCGTGAGGGCTCTATGACGTCAGTAAATTCGGCAAACGCCTCAAAGAAAAGTACAACGAAACGACAGGGTATCTAGCACCTTATGTAGTTCTCTGCATTTCGCTAACGAACCATTTCCACCTTCGGTGGCAGAACATACAAATAAATCAAAGGAACACCCAAGGGTCATCCACTATTTAGTCCTATAAGAGCTGGAAAAGGTCGCTTTCAGTCACTACAATTCTGAGTTTTAGAGCCGATTTGTTGACGATACATTCGTCATTATTGAAAAGGACAGGCTATCGAGTTTTCAAGACTTGCTTAACAACATCTTCCCCGAAATTCAGTTTACAAGAGAAGACGAGGAGGCCGAGAAACCACCCTTCCTTGCTGTGCTCGTCACGCGCGAACCTGCTGGTAAACGCAGCACTACAGTGCACAGAAAGGCGACCAATACAATTCAGGTCCTCACCTATCATAGCAACCACCCATTGGTGCACAAACGGGGCAGTGAGGGCGCTTTTCGACCGGGTAAAAACGCACTGTAGCGAGCCCGAATGAAGGATGCAACAACTACGGCATCTCAGGGACCAAGTAGCAAAGCACGGCATCCCAAATAGTTTTACCAGCACCCACGACGGACAAACGGAAGAGAGACACCAACAATTTGGCACTCCCTACCGTACATAAAAAATGTGTCCGAGGCTACAGAACGAGTTGCGTCAGAGTTAGACGTGGACAATGACACGCCTTTGCTGACCAACCTAACTTCTGGCAGATGGCGAAAACTAGGTGGCCTCCGTGATCTTCAACAGATCGCTTGGGGTCGAACTGAGCAGATGAAATCAACGAACCTCTCAAATCATCGCTGTAGGAGAGGATAAGTAACACTGGAGTTAGCAGACAATTAAAAGCAGGGAGTTGTAAAAACCTGAGTAACAATTTACACTCGAACAAAAAAACATGTATTACGTACGACTAAGTCTCAGGAGGAGTCTTCATAAAGTCAAGAAACTGAGTAATTGTGAATGAAACGGGCAATAGTGACTTTATGCTTTCCGAGGTAAGGTGCTTGAGTAATTTTGATCTGAATACCGATACATAAAGCAGTGGTCCAAGTCTTCGTGAAAGATTATTTCAAAGGAAGACATATTATGATGAAAAAGGGAGCATTCGTATGCAAAGCGAAGAGTCGGCGGAATCACCATGGTGGAATTGCGCGTGGCATCAGACCGATCTCTCGGAGTGAGAATGTCAATGGGCGCAAGATTGGATCTAGAGTAAATGCGACACAGGAAGCAAAGGCCAGCTTCGAGACTTCCTCTTCCATGAAAATTTAATGTTTGTCAGTTGACATCTCTCGGTGTATGAAATCACGAGTTCAATCACATCCGGGTTAAGTTGCCCGGCCAACCTACGGCAACGTCTGGAATCCACAAAATCTGATGCAGTAAGTTGACTGCCCAGGTAGGATTTCCTAAGTAATTCACCTAGAATCCACCAGATGACTACCAGACATTAAACTCGCATCGCCCGCGGGGCCTCGTAGCTCAAGTGATTAGATCGTGGGCTAAACTAAGGCCTTCTCCTTACTGCGTGGGTTCGAATCCCATCGAGGTGCCGAGATTTTCACAAATGGGTCAAAATGAATTTGTAAAAATTTGCCCAAAGCCTGTAAAAATTTCAATGCATTCATCATTTCTGTCTAGCGTATAAATTTCTGAGATCAAGACAGCATACATTTTCGTAAAAGATCCCCTGAAATCTGTCACTTAGCCCTTCTTAATCTAATTGCTTCACTTCATAATGAGCAGCAGTCCGTGGTATTTACCCACATTGATCAGAACAAAGCCTTCGACAAGTTGCCACATTGACATCTTTTGGGGAAATCGGAGGCCATCGGCATCCGGCCTCCTATGCTGTACTTCATCGTCTCCTAGCTATCCAACCGCTGCTATAAGGTCATGATTGGTAATAGCTACTCGACACCTCAGTCGATCACGAAATGCGTACTTCAAAGCACGGTCTCGGGTCCGCTACTCTTTCTTCTATATATCAATGACATTTCGACTAAAATGAGAAATTTACAAAGGTTTATTTTCAGGAAAGACCTCAAGCGTTTTTACTCATATTCTAAGGACAACTCCCATTTTCAACATGACAAATGGAGTTTTCATCATCCAAGTGTAAATTCGTATTTTTGGTCCTGCCAAGCTTCCAGGACGAATAAATTTTTTTTATAAAAAACTTACTTTCTGAATGCTTTTCCATAAACGAACACGGTTTAATTTGTACAAATGAGCTTACCTAATCACCTCTTGTAGATGGAATCTCTGCCAAAGCTACGGAAATATGTGGGTTCATATGATATATGTTTTCCTTCCGGAAATAAAGCTAAGACTTCATCAAATGTTTGTTCTTCCCAGTCCTCAAGTACTGCTGCCATTTCTTTGGGTTAATGGACGCCTGTGATAGTAATAGAATGGAACATGTTTAGAGGGATTCTACTCGAAACCTTCTCTCTCAAGCTGCATGCAGTATTTCTTATAATTAGCGAGATCATTTGGCGGATATTAAGTGGATTAGAAAACTCGAAATTGGTCTATTCTTCCTGTTTCACATCAGCTCTAGCTCCAATCTTCCACGTATTAAAACTCTCGATTCGAGAGATTGGCCTTATATCACAGGCAGCTCCTTCATGGTAATTCCGTCGCATCTTTGCCCTACATCTAAACTTTCCCTCTGTTTTGTATCCAAATATGCCTTTCTTGGGAATAGTATTTCACCGGAACATAGGCCATCACATAAATTATCGACATTTAAATTGAATTTACGCTAGCACATTACACCGGAAGGCATAAAGGCGCTAATGACCGTTTCGGTCCTGAACACTCACCTTCTTTACTTTGAGAGGGGTCCTCCTGGGTAAATAATGTTTTGCTTCTTCAGGTGAAAACTTTTACTTATATACTTACAACCCCATTTCTTTAATTGGCCACTAAATCCACTGTTATTACTCCTCACCCCTGCAGCCATGATTTTCGCGGTTTTTCGATGTCGTCTCCTCATTTCGCCCCCAAACGCTCTGTTGTCGAGCACGACAAATGCCTCTGTTATTGTCATCTGCCAGTAGTTCGGTCGGTCAGCATGGAAGTGTCATGGTTGTGTCTCCCCGTATACTTTGTTGACTGCCCCAACCTTTAGTGTCCCCTCCTCGGCTGGACCTCTAAACGGACTGTGAACAATCGCGTCTGGCCTTCACTCGTCTCGCCACTTCAAAGCGAACAGCATCATCCGGCTCAAGAATTCTGTCTTGACGATGTCTGTTTCGAATCCCTTGTGCATTAACATATGCAAGCCAGTGCTGTCTGATCCGCACATGTGGCCTTTCATAAGCGAGAGCTTTAATATCCTTAAAAGCTAGTCACATCACACTCATTTTCTCTTGTTTCAAAAAAGGTGTAATTTTTACTGCACGCTCACCGTCTTTTAATATTAGACTGCTAATTGAATGAATAAACTGGATGCTGCACGCAGTCTGTATACCTGTTCTAAAATTCAATTGAAAATATGTACAATGAGTGACCGATCTCATGAAATGTTGGCTGAAATTCTGAAATGCGTTTCCGATTAGGAAGGATTACTTGGTCGCGGTTGTAATACTGATTATTTTAAGACGTTCTCTTATATCATTTCGGACTGTCCAGGATGTCAGCTTGTAAATGCACTTCGTTACAATCTCCTGTAGAAAGCGTGCTCGATAAAAAACGACTACTTAAGTAGCATGCATTTTTCCCATTGATTTTCGATGGTCTTGGAAGTTAAAATATATTTTATAGAAACCACAAACAAAAATATGCTTTCTTTTAGTCAATCAATAGAAAATTACCTCTTCTTTATATTTTATACTTAGCAAAGGAGTATAATTAGGTTTCAAAAAAGTTTTCTTATTGCCGAATAATTTGGAGACCGATCATTTGTTGCTTTGGCGCTTAGTGGTTTCATTCTACAAGGTGCATGCCTTCCGCGTAAAGAAAACCACATAATTTTCTATGCCATTAAAGAGATATCATACAGAGTTCACAAAATTTTGCAATGGATGAGGATCATGTTGTACATTTCATGAGGAGTAGTGGTAAACGGCCAGGTACGATGCTATGTGAATGGACATGTCGCGGTCTTAAAAAGTCTCATAATTAGAAACTTTTTTAAAACCTAATTATACTCCTTCCTTAAGTGTAAAATATAGAGAAGATGTGATTCTCTATTGATTGACTAAAAATAAGCACATTTTTGTTTGTGGTTTCTATAAAATATATTTGAATTTCCAAGACCATCAAAAATCAATGGGAAAAATGCATGCTACTTAAGTAGTCATGTTTTTCCGAGCACGCTTTCTACAGGAGATTGTAACGAAGTGCATTTAAAATCTGACATCCTGGACAGTCCGAAATGTTATAAGAGTATGTCTTTAAATAATCAGTATTAAAACCGCGACCAAGTAATCCTTCCTAATCGGAAACGCATTTCAGAATTTCAGCCAACATTTCATGAGATCGGTCACTCACTGTATTTGTTTGTTATGAATGCAACCCCTAGAATACCTAATAAAACAAATATTAGGTAGCCGTATTTGCTTTATTGGTTGGGTGAAAGATGCTTCTCGGCATACTATGTAGAGTTTGCGGCAAGATCGCAGTTGGCTGTCCGGAATGGGAAGCGGAGGGCTACCTTTACTCTAACCCCAACCTTAACCCTAACCTTAACCTCAAACGTTACCGTTAACCGTTAACCCTAACGGCAACCCTAACCCTTGTCAAAATCGTAAACGTAACCATAGCCGTTAGACATAGCCGTAAGTGAGAAGCCTAACTGTAATACTGGAACCTAGTCGCACGTTCAAACCCTAACCATAACCCGAAAACCTAAGCCTAAAGGTATAACCCTTACCGGAAAATCGGAAACCATTAACCGCTACTCTAATCCTATCCTCAAACGTAAAACGGAAGCCAAATGTGTCAGATGTGATTACGGAGCCCCACAAAATAACCCCAGTAAAAAAAACCCAGCCACCTGTAATAAGGGTCCGGGCTACCAACTGGGATGCAGCAGTTTGCGGTTAGATCGCAGCCGAGTTTGGCATAGGATCTAGGCAGGTATCTGATATGTAAGGGGGATTTTCACATCAACTTCCTGTGACTAAGGCGTTCGAACACGAAAACTGCAGTCAAAGGCAAGGCATAGTCTTGTTTATGAAAAAGGCAGGGCATTATGTCGCATGGTAGTCTAAATTTCAACACGACCTAACGAAAAGCACACTTCGGAAGATCAGTAAATGTTTCATTTGCTGTACGCCTAATGCGTATTCATATGATTTCAGCAGAAAGTGTACAGTGCCGGGTTTAAGTGACAGAAAATAGCAAATTCAAGGTCATTCGATTTCGCAAAACCCATCCCAGTCTGTCATGCGTGGGACCCATTCTAATCGATTTAGACCGAGTTTGAATGGTAGACTTCAGCAATAGGACCACAATGCTAGCTAGGATCAGACAACAAGGTGTCATGTATGTCAGACTGGTAGAGGATTACATGAGAGTAATCTCACAATGCATATCGCGTTGGATTATGATGGAGGTGGAGAAGAGGGATAAGGAGGACCAGCAGGAAGAAGGCCAGAAGTCGCAGGAGGAGAGGGAGAAAAAACAAAGTGGTGAAGATGAGGAGCAGTTCTGTAAGTTTCATCAGGCTAACACTGCTCATCGCTTGCTCTATGAGTCGCTACAGAATTTATCTGCTTTTTCTTTATTTAGAAAGATCAGAAAAGATGATGTGTAAGTTAGGTAGTTTTGAATAGTTGCATATTCTCTGAGCCATGTAAAAGGTCTTTGGACATGCCTACATGATTAAGTGAACTGAAGGTAGTGTCGTGAGATTGCCTAGGAAGCATAGGAATGTAGAATAATGAATGATAGAAGGCGCTGCTCTAGATTGATAAAAAAAACTCCCTGAAAATTATCTTAATTGAGTTCGTGATTTGCTATATGGTCTGCCATGAGTAACAAGCCCACAGGCTGCGTGATAGAAAGTCCTGCATTTCGAATGTATTTCAGATGACATTGTATTGAGCTGCTCTGAGGAAAAAGTGGAGGAAGTGGAGGAAGGAGCAATCTTCCCAATGGGCATTGCGGACAATGCCGTCGAAGAGACGTTGAAACCTGTGGTTGTAAAAGGTGCGTACATTTGCCAGAATGTTAAACGATTTATGCTATTCAATCATGAGCGTCAAGCGTAGTAGACGATAACATGCAGCTCTGAAAAATGAAATCGCGCAGCGTAAGGTAGGTACTGGATGAAGTCAAGATGAATTACGTGGGTGGTTTCCTAGGTGGCATAAATGAGTAATCAGAACAGAAGCTGGTCTAAGTTGGTGCAGCATGTTAGGAATTAGGTCAGTTCACTGTTTAACTTGCCCTTTCGATGGCAGCTTTGCCGTGTGTTGTTAAGCGAGTTGTTATGTAGAAAGAATAAATAGAAGGTATGATGGAAATCCGTACATCAGGGGTGTGTTTGAGATGACATTAAATGACCAAGTGCGCAAACAATGATGCTGGAATTCGAGGCAATGCATATTTTAGATGACGTTTCACTTCAATGTGCGCGGGTGACTGTAGTGGAGTTCAGGGAGAACGCAGTGCTCCACTTGCCGTAGCTGGTTAACGCCGATGAACAAAAGGCAGGTCAGAACGCCTTCCAATCTCTTTCTTAGATAAAGACAATTGTAAAGTTTATGTCCACTGGCGGTTGGTAGTCAATCGCGACAGAGCAAGACATCCGTCGTAGGAACCGTCTTAGTCTACGACGGCTTTGATGGGACGAACCTAAAATTCGGGAAAGTTACTATTGAAATGTTGTTTGCAAATGGGTTTGAGCACTTGACACGCGTCAATATTGGAAGTGCCAGCTCATGACATCAGGAAATGTGATAAGTCTTAAGGTTGAATACAGTTATGTAGCATATCTTATCCCTGACGCACTTTTAAAAAGACCGCTGCATTGAATACACGCATAGGCGGCTATCTAGGTAGTAACGCGTCTTACAAATGTATCTGTTAGAACAATTAAGGATGCAATGCAGTATCGTTAATTGCGATTCTTCATCTTCACTTATACATACACCTGGAACTCGAAATTTCGCCTTTATTCAGGAATGAAAATGTACAAAATCAACAGTGTTTATAGATGTCTTAAGGGCTATTTTGTCATTAACACTCATCATCTTCACGCCGCCCGCATGACAAGGTCGGCGGGTGTTAGTGCTCAGAGATTGGTGAGGGGGGTAAGAGAGTCTTTGAGTTATGTTCTTTGATTGAGTACACAGAGTACCCATCACCGTGATTAGGGATTTGAGGTGGCATGGCTTCATCACTTGGGGTTGGCGTTGGCCGCGGAAGAGAAAGCACTTTTGTCAGAGATTTCTGACGGCATAACACCGGATTCGCTAACTGTATAGCTACTGCCTCGGCCGTTGCTAGTATCCGTTGGCGTAGACCTTTAGAGAAGCTTGCTGGTGTCTGGTAGACAACCTGAAATGCTTTCTTGGCATCGACTCGGTGGTTCGTGTCGATTAAATGTGCAAGAATTCAGACTCATCGAAATCACCGGATGACTTCATACAACCGCCTAGACTGCAGTTATTTCCGCTTACTGGCAGCAATTTTAGAGTACTAACCAGGTTGATTGAGCAGACATCGTGTGCATGACTGTCACCTAGGCAACAATAATGTTTCATTAAGACCTTCCTTTAATAGGATGCCCTGATGATGTGTTGAAGACAAAGTTAGCATTTTAGGTGTAGTTTCCCCCTTAAGTTGTTTTATTATGCTAAGTATTCGTTGCCCAAAATTCGAACGACAAAATGTGCACTTCCGAGAGCAACATCAGTTGTAGGGTCGATGAACTCGTGGCAAAACTGTCTTATCTCTTTGATGTCCGTATGGCGGAGGGTAAAACGGATCTTGCCCTTTGGCTACCATTTTCCGAGCGTGACGAACACTCATAATTGGGTACGACAGATACGATGGCAGATGTGATCAGTGGTAGGCTAAATCCCAGCAGGAAACACTAAATTATCTTGAGCAAAATCATTTTATCTGCCGGTAACATCACTAAATATGACTTCCGTTCCATCTGAGGAAAAGTACTCCCTACACATGCTAAAATGGCATCGTTTGGCGGTGATTGTATGGAAGCAAATAAAAGTGAGACAAAGACGTGCTGTAAATGATGCAACACAGAAAATGAACTAAATCTTCTATAAACTTGAAATGTAACAGTTTCAGCAAATATGTGCACTGCATAAAACAAGATTCATCTACCTCTAGGACGAAATTTTTTAAAAACTAATTGCGAGACAGACACTAGTTATGAGCGCAAATCCGATGCAGATAATGAAATGATCGTACCCTCAGTAGTCTGAGAGTTTTCACTGTAATAGTAGTTAAAATCCGATTCCCAGGTGGAATATCAAAAGAAGAGTGGGCGTTCACCGGGAGGGGTTTATTTGAGATCCGACGTTTCGGGTAGTTTACTCGTCTACCCATCTTCAGGGACTGAGAGGTCCTGTGCACAGCACTCCTTATTATGGCGCCCTTTTTCCAATGCGTGATCCGCCAATGCCGCCTGTGTGGCTGCATCCAACCCGCATGTCACCGTGGCCTGAATCGCCCCCGGCTGCCGCGGTGATGACTGACGGCCCCGATTGTCCCGCGCCGTGACTGTCCCCCGCTAAGAAGGTTCGTAAAGCTAGATATGGGGGAGGCAAATTGATGTGGCGGTTGACAGAGCGGTCGGTGGACATCCAGGCTTCTTGCACTTGCCTTGCTGTGTGATCGCCGCCCCGGCCCACAATCTCAACGGCGTCAAAGTTGAAGATGTGTCCCATTTGCGCGGCATGGGTTGCTACCTCCGACTTTGGGTCCAACCTTCGCACGGCCAACTTATGTTCGTGCATTCGCGTTTGCAGCCGTCGGCCGGTTTCCCCAACGTAGTCGCAACTTCCGCAGCTGCATTGGAGTCGGTAGACAACGGCCGACATCTCCTGCTTAGGGATCGGATCTTTCGGCCGCATCACTTGCCGGCGGATTGTTGAGTCAGGCCTGTGGGCAACACCTATTCCGAGTGGCGCGAGTGATCGAGCCACGACTTCGGAGACCCCTTTAATGTACGGAATGCTCCGCCACGAGTTTGGCTGACTGTGCTCCTCGTTCCGTTTCTTTGGCTGCCTCCGGCTTCGTTCAATCAATGCCCGTGGATAGCCATTGGCTCTGAAAAGTCCTCGGAGGAGCTTTATCTCATTCAGTTTGGCGGCTGGCGTGCTGCAATGAGTTTCTACCCGTCGGTACAGCGTGCGGACACAGCTTCGTCTGTGTTGTGGCGGGTGGTTGCGGCCGCCGGGGGCGATTCAGGCCACGGTGACATGCGGGTTGGATGCAGCCACACAGGCGGCATTGGCGGATCACGCATTGGACAAAGGGCGCCATAATAAGGAGTGCTGTGCACAGGACCTCTCAGTCCCTGAAGATGGGTAGACGAGTAAACTACCCGAAACGTCGGATCTCAAATAAACCCCTCCCGGTGAACGCCCACTCTTCTTTTGAGTTTTCACTGTCTTGTTCTATATTTCTGTTGCACAGATAGCACGAGAATATCCTACATGAAGCGGTCTGTTGGATTGGCTTAATTTTGTCATTAATAATAGAGTCTTCAAATGAATTACCGATTACCCCTAAATATTGTGATCTAACTTGTGTTGTATTCGGTTAGGAAACATGGAATGCAAAACATACTTGTAGGATAAGAAGCTTAAGCTGAAAAGACACAGTCAGCCTCATGATGCATAGTTTTACGTACCCTCGACCATCTTCTCTGTCATATGGCTCACAGCGCGGACGAAGCAGTCATCCCGCCTTGACATTACCTCAGCCTCTTTCAATATGTTATATATCTTCTCAAGGCCATTAGCCTGGACTTCAGCTAATAGAAACGTTGTCAATTAGGACCTCTGTATTGCTTGGGTGGAATGTAGCATCAAGCAAACTTGACGGTCATAGCAAATTGACGAGTGTGCGTACCTGGTACAAGCGAGGCTTTTGCCTTTTGTTCAGCGACGTTGTCCAACTCCGGCAAATGGGGCCATGGGTTGTCCCTGAAATCCAATACGGTCACCCGCGCGCATTGCAGAGCAACATCATCTAAAATATACATGGCCATTATATCTTCCCTGTGTTTGTTCCTCATAGCTACTGACTGACGACGAACTCGCCCTCGAATGTAGGCCAAACAGTTAACTGACGTAGGTCTATGCATCTTGTATCAACTTAGATCCAACCATCAGGCACTTCTATGATACCTAGGCAATCGCCTTCTTGACATTCCTCTGGTATCTATATGAACATTACCTTCTGCCTTCGGTCTTCGCGTAATTCGTCATCTTTGTTAAAATAATTATATTTCATGTTGAAATTTGCTAAATGCAAGCACCTGTAACAGCTGAAGCGTTCGCTATTTCTTCGATGGAATCGTCCATCTCTGGATCGGGGAGAAGCGTGTTCTCGTCGAATTCCAGTATCATCGTTTGCGCACTTTGCCATTTAATGTCATCTCAAATACATCCCTGATGTATGGATATCCATCATACCTTCTCTTTATTTGTCCTTCATAACAAATCGCTTAACAACACACGGCAAAGCTGCCATCGAATGGGCAAATTACACAGTGAACTGACCTACTTCTTAACATGCTGCACCAACTAAGACGGGTTTCGGCTGTGATTACTCATAAGGTAAATTTATGCCACCTAGGAAACCACCCACGTAGTTCATTTTGACTTCATCCAGGAATTACCTTAAGCTAAGAGATTTCATTCTTGAGATTTGGATGTTATCGCTCTTTACGCTTGACGTCATTGACTGAACACTCTTTATCCTTTACTTTGGTGACAGCTTTCGGTTTCTCGACTGCAATAAAATTATTTTTGTCGATGATGGTAAGTTCTCGCAAGTCATTAAGGATCATTGCTTCCTGAGAACCTTTCAAATCAACCTACACCGATCGCGTGCGTGCTCGCAGAATTGGCTTCGAAATTTCAATGTGCAGAATTGTGCCGTTCTTCATCTGCGTCCAACCCACTATCATTCGAATGCCAGCCTGAGACATATCATGTAAATTTTATAGGACCTCCGGCAGAATCTTCACAGAATGATCTCAGTGTTTGTGTTTAATTCAACACTGCAGTGCCAGAAACCTGCAAAAAACGCCATTTGAGTGCTCTATAAAATCAAAAAAGCATTGGTACTCTTCGACCACGACCGTTTTAAAAGAGTTTACCGCACCTTTGTTCGGTACCATTTGGAATACGGCCAACAGGCGTGGCAGCCATGCAACAAATCTCGTAAACGGTCTAAAAAGCCAATCCTACACAAACAGAGTGAATTGCTTTAATTTATTTCCTCTATTTTACAGGCAGCAAAGAGGTAAGCTTATCCTTGTCTACAAGTTAATACAGGGCCTTTAGCATAGACAGAAATTTGGGGAGATGTTTCAGTGGCACCTTTCACCCTGTTTCGGTGTTTACTCGATGATTCGACGGACAACATGTTCAGGCTGAATCGTCATTCTGAATTTGTCACGTAAAGAGTAGTGGAGAAACGAAACGGTCTCCGTAAGTCAGTCGTGGAGGTGACGCACTGCAACTCTTCAAGAAATAGATTCTGCCTACCGCGTCTAAACTTCTAAAATTTACTTTTACTTTCTTTGATGGGACCCCAACGGGTTCTTTATGAAAAATTATTTATTTGTTTCAACGCTTGGATTATTATTTATGTCCCCTTTATACCCTGGACACACTGAACCGGACCTAAACACCCCGAGACCCCGAAAATATTTTCTCTGGAACAATGCTACTCAAATGATTAATGTACAGTTTTAATAGCAAATATTTTCATAGTTAATGCACAGTGGTTCCTAACGAGCTGGAATTTAATCAGTAGGGCTTTAAGGGGCCGTGTTTATTATCTATAACAAATGAACAAAAAATATATTCGTTGAACATACTGTCAAATATACGCACCTTTTACAGTCACAGATTTCAAGGTTTCTTTGACGCCATTGTCGACATTGCACATCGGGAAGACTGTTCCTTCCTCCAATTCCCCCATCATTTCCTCTGAGCAGTTCAACTCAAAGTCATCTGAAATACATTTGAAATGTAAGAACTTCTATCACATATTCTGTGTGCTTCTTATTCATGACAGACCATATAGCAAATCACGAACTCAGTTGACATAATTATTAGGGTTTTTTTTTATCAATCTAGAGCAGCGCCTGCTATCATTCGTTATTTTACACTCCTATGCTTCTTAGGCAATCGCACGACACGACTTTCAGTGCCGAGAATCATGCCTATTATGCCCAAAAGCCTTTTACCTGGCTCAGAAAATATGCAACTATGAAAAACTACCTAACTTTGACATCATCTTTCCGGATCCTTCTTAATCTAGAAAAAAAGGTCAAATAATGTAGCGACTCATAGAGCAAGCGATGAACAGTGTTTATCAGATGAGACTTACAGAACTGCTCCTGATGTCCCTTGCTTTGTTCCTTCCCCTGCTCCTCCGTCTTCTGCTCTTATTGCTTCTGGTCCTCCTACCCCCCCGTCTCCGCCTCCACCATAATTCAACGCAATTTGCTTCGTGAGATAAATCGCATGTAATCTGCTGCCGATCTGACATACATTGCACCAGGATGTCTGATGCTAGCTAGCATTGTGGTCCTATTGCTGAAGGCTACCATTCAAACTCGGAGTAAATCGATAAGGATGGGTGCCGCGCGTGATAGGCTGGGATGGATCTTGCGACATCGCATGCCCGTAGATTTGCTTATCCCTGTCTCTTGAACCCGGCAGCATATACTTTCTGCAGAAATCGTTTGAGGACGCATCAGGCGTACAGCAAATGATACAGTTACTGATCGTGCTGACATTTAGACTACCATGCAACATAATTACCCAACTTTTTCATACACTAAATGAAGCTGGTCTTTGACTGCAGTTTTCGTGCTCGAACGCCTAAGTCACAGGAACTGATGTGAAAATGCAACTTAGATATTTGATACCTGCTTAGATCCTATGGCCATCTCAACATAGTATGCTGAAAAGCACCTTCTCACCCAACCACTTCTAAGCAATTACGCCTACCTACTATTTGTTCTTAAGCAAGCAAATAATTTAATTGTTTTATTGGGTATTCTTGGAGGTGCATTCATAGCAAACAAATACATATTTTCAATTGGATTTTAGAACAGGTATACAGACTGCGTGCAGTATCCAGTTTATTTATATGCAATTAACAGTCTGATATTAAAAAAACGGTGAGTGCGCAGTGAAAATTACCCCTTCTAATGAAAACGGACAAAAAGAGTGTGATTTGACTAACTGTTAAGGTGATTAAAGTTCTCGCTTATGAAAGGGCACATGTGCGGGTCAGACAGCACTGGTAATTCACGAGGGATTCGAAACAGACATCGTCAAGACAGAATTCTTGAGCCGGATGATGCTGTTCGCGTCGAAGTGACGAGACGAGTGAAGGCCAGACGCGATCGATCACAGTCCGTTTCGAGCTCCAGCCGAGGATGGGACACTAAAGGTTGAGGCAGTCAGCAAATTGTACGAGGAGACACAACCATGACACTTTCTTGCTGACCGACCAAACTACTGGCAGATGGCGAAAACAAAGGATTCTGTCGTACTCAACAACAGAGCGTTTGGGGTCGGAATGAGATGACATCTAAGAACCGCGAAAATCATGGCTCCAGGGGGTGAGGAGTAATAACAGAGGATTTAGTGGCCAAGTAAAGACAGGGGGTTGTAAATATATAAGTGAAAGTCTTCATCTGAAGAAGCGAAACCTTATTTATCTATCAGTAAATCCCAAGTGGACCCTTCTCAAATTTAAAAAGCTAAGTGCTCGGGACCGAAACGGTCAAAAACGCCTTTATACTTTACGGTGTAATGTGCCTGCGTAACCTCTGTTTAAATGCCGACAAGTTAGGTGATGGCCTATGTTCCGGTGGAATACTATTCCAAAGAAAGGCATATTTGCATGCAAAACAGAGGGAAGGTTTATATGTAGGGCAAAGAGGCGACGGAATTACCATGAAGGAGCTGCCTGTGACATAAGGCCGATCTCTCCAATCGAGATTTTTAATATGCGAAAGATTGGAGCTAGAACTGAGGTAAAGCATGAAGAGTTTTCTAATCCACAAAAACTTAATATGCGTCAATTGATATCTCTCAGTGTAAGAAATACTGCATGAAGCTTAAGAGAAGAGATTTCGAGTAGAATCTCTCTAAACATGTTCCATTTTATTACGATCACATGCGTTCATTTAACCAAAGAAATGGCAGCAGTACTTGAGGACTGTGATGAACAAATATTTTATGAAGTCTAAGCTTTATTTCCGAAAGGAAAACGTATATCATATGAACCCACATATTTGCGTAGCTTTGGCAGAGATACCATCTACAAGAGGTGATTAGGTAAGCTTATTTGTACCAATTAAACCGTGGTCGTTTATGGTAAAGCATTCAGAGAGTAGGTATGTATAAAATAATTAATTGGTCCTGGAAGCCTGGCAGGACCAAAAATACGAATTTGCACTTGGATGATGAAAACTCCATTTGCTATGTTGAAAATTTGAGTTGTCCTTAGAATATGAGTAAAACACTTGAGGTCTTTCATGAAAATATACCTTTGTAAAATTCTGATTTAAGTCGAAATGTCATTGATTTATAGAAGGAAGGATAGCGGAACCGAGACCGTGCTTTGAAGTACGCAACTCATTATCGACTGAGGTGTCGAGTAGCTATTACCAATCATGACGTTATAGCAGCGGTTGGATAGGTAGGACCCGATGAAGTTCAGTAATGGAGGCCGGAAGCCGATGGCCTCCGATTTCCCCAAAAGACGTCTATGTGGCAACTTGTCGAAGGCTCTGTTCTGATCAATGTGGGTAAATACCACCGACTGCTGCTCATTATGAAGTGAAGCAATTAGATTAAGAAGGGCTAAGTGACAGACTTCGAGAGATCTTTTACGAAAATATATGCTGCCTTGATCTCAAAAAATTATACGTTAGACAGAAATGATGAATCCATTGAAATTTTTAGAGGTTTGGGCAGATTTTGAAAAATTCATATTGACCCATTTGTGAAATCTCGGCGCCTCGGTGGGATTCGAACCCACGCAGTAAGGGGAAGGCTTCAGTTTAGCCAACGATCTAATCACTTGAGCTACGAGGCCTCGTCGGACGACGTGATTTAAAGCCTGGTAGTCATCTGGTGGATTCCAAATGAATTACTTACGGAATCCTGCCTGAGCAGCCAACTTACTGCATCAGATTTCGTGGATTCCAGACGCGGCAGTAGGTTGGGCGGGTAACTTGGCCCAAATGTGATTAAACTCGGGATTTCATACACCGAGAGATGTCAACTGACAAATATTAAATCTTCATGGAAGAGGAAGTCTCGAAGCTGGCCTTTACTTCCTGTTTCGCATTTACTCTAGATCCAATCTTGCGCCCATTGACATTCTCACTCCGAGAGATCGGTCTTATGCCACGCGCAGTTCCGCCATGGTGAATCCGCCGGCACTTCCTTTGCATGTGAATGTTCCCTCTTTCATCTTAATATGCCTTCCTTTTTAAATAATATTTTACGAAGACTTAGGCCCTCCTTCATATATCGGTATTCAAATCAAAATTATTCAAGCACCTAACCTCGGAAAGCATAAAGTCGCTATTGCCCGTTTCATTCACAATTACTCAGTTTCTTGACTTTATGAAGACTCCTCCTGAGACTTAATCGTACGTAATACATGTTTTTTTGTTCGAGTGTAAATTGTTACTCAGGTTTTTACAACTCCCAGCTTTTAATTGTCTGCTAAATCCAGTGTTACTTATCCTCTCCTACAGCGATGATTTGAGAGGTTCGTTGATTTCATCTCTTCATTTCGACCCCAAGCGAACTGTTGACGGTCACGGCGTACGCCTAGTTTTCGCCATCTGCCAGTAGTTGGGCTGGTCAGCAAAGGGGTGTCATTGTCCACGCCTAACTCTGACGCAATGCGTTCTGTAGCTTCGGAGACACATCCTTTAGGTACGTTAGGGAGTGCCAAATTGTTGGTTTCTCTCTTCCGTTTGTCGCTCGTGGGTGCTGATAAAACTATTTGGGATGCCGTGCTTTGCTGCTTGGTCCCTGAGATGCCGTAGTTGTTGCATTTTTCCTTCCTGGTTGAAATGCGCCCACACAGCCCCGTTTGTGCACCAATGGGTGGTTGCTATGATAGTTGAGGACCTGAAGTGTATTGGTCGCTTTTCTGTAGTGCTGCGTTTGATTGAGTTTTGAAAAAGTTTTCTAATTGCCGAATAATTTGGAGCCTGATCATTCGTTGCATTAGCGCTTAGTGAGTTAGGTCTACAAGGTGCATGCGTTCCGCGTAAAGAAAATCACATATTTTGTATGCCATTAACGAGATATCATACAGAGTCCGTAAAATTTTGCAATATATGCGGACCATGTTGTACTTTTCATGAGAAGTTGTGGTAAACAGCCAGGTACGATGCTATGTGAATGGACAGTTCGCGATCTTAAAAAGCCTCATAATAAGAAACTTTTTTAAAACCTAATTAAATTCCTTCCTTAAGTATAAATTATAAAGAAAACGTAGTTCCCCATTAATTGACTAAAAGAAAACATATTTTCGTTCATTGTTTCTGTATAATATATTTGAATTTACAAGACCATCGAAAATCAATGGAAAAAATGCATGCTACTTAAGTATTCATTTTTTACCGAGTACGCTTTCTGCAGGATATTGAAAAGAAGTGCATATAAAAGCCGACATCCTGATGAGACGAAATTTTATAAGATTATGCCACAAGATAATCAGTATTACAACCGCGACCAAATAATCCTTCCTAATCGAAAACGCATTTCAGAATTTCAGCCAACATTTCATAAGATCGGTCAATCACTGTATTCTGGAGCGGCCGCTCGTAGGCCGACTTATCCTTTGTCATCCGGAGCGAAATCATCCGGCGCTTGCCCTGTTTGCCGCAGGGCATCAACAATCGTCTGATAAGCCACTGCCTGCGAATGCGCCCGCGCGATGACCAGTCCTGACGCGGCAAAGAACAAATTAAACGAGGACCTGAATGCTTTTCTGGCGTCTGTGCGGAAGGTGGATAAGTTGATTTTCCTTGGTGACTTCAACACCCGCGTCGGCTCAAATCTTGCAGCCAGATCGTGTCCCCATGGCCTCGGCGGCTTCAATGACAATGGCCTGATCCTCCTACGAACCTGAGCAGAGCATCACCTCATTCTGATCAACAGCTTCTGACTCCTGACGCAGAAAAAGGTGGCCTGAATGCACCCTCGGTCGCGAAACTGGCATCTGCTGGACTATGTCCTCGTTTAGGAACGAAATCAGCCGGACGTGCAGATGAAAAGGGCGTACACGGTTGTCGGCGGGTGGGCCGACCGTTAACTCGTCATCTCGAAGACAAGGATCCGCCAACAACCTCGCAGCAGACCTCAAGGTATGCGAGAAACAGGTGAGATAAATACCGTTTTGTTGAATGTGCCTATTCACCATCTCCATTTCGACAATGAACTAGCTCAGCGGCTAGCCAACTTTTCAGTCGCCGCCGCTGAAGAGGACGCCTCCGTGGAGAACTGCTGATATAGTCTGGGGGACAAAATCCAGTCAACCGCGCACGCCGCCTGCATTAGGACAGTTTTGAAGACAACGACATCGTCATCAGCAACCTACTCGCGGAGGATAACCGCCTACACAAGGCCTACGTCAACTGCCCTACTGACAAAAACAAAGAAGCCTTCTACCGATGTCGTCGCCTTGTACAAAAGCGGCTGCAGGAGATGTAAGGCGCCCATACGGATTGTAAGGTCGAGAAGATCCAAGGGCACGCGGACCGCAACGAATGGAAGAACGTTTTGGCTGCGCTCCTAGAAATGACGAA
The DNA here is from genome assembly GCA_902702965.1 of Spirometra erinaceieuropaei. Classification (NCBI taxonomy): domain Eukaryota; kingdom Metazoa; phylum Platyhelminthes; class Cestoda; order Diphyllobothriidea; family Diphyllobothriidae; genus Spirometra; species Spirometra erinaceieuropaei. The sequence goes on along the minus strand of CACRXP010000134.1, from coordinate 395,424 downwards.
AACTCTGAAGAAATGGGTCGAGCACTACAGAGGCGTCCTCCACTGTCCTTCCATCATCTCCGACGTCGCCATCGACCGATTGTCTCAAGTGGAGACCAACACGGACCTCAACCTCTCTCTCGCTCTCCATGAAACCATCAGGACGGTGAAGCAAATCGCGAGCAGGAAGGCGCCCGGGTCAGACGCTATCTCCGATGAGATTTACGAGCACGGTGCCCCAAAAATCATAAATCGTCCGACAGTGGCTTTCAAGGAGATACGGTGTCAAGCAGCAGTCACTCAAGACTTCAAGAGCGCTACAATAGTTCATCTCTACAAGCGCAAAGGGAACCGCCAAATGGGCGACAACTACAGAAGCATCGCCCTGCTCAACATCGCCGGAAAAACCCTCGCCATCCTTCTCATCAGTAATCTCAGTAGTCATCTGGAAAAGGGACTCCTACCGGAAAGCCTGCGTGGCTTTCGCCATAATTGCAGCACCACCGACACTATTTCCGTTGCACGCCAGTTTCGCTAGGAGTGTCAGGAGATGCAAACCCATTTCATTATACCTTCGTGGAGTTGACGAAAGCCATTGACATATTGAACCGCGAAGGACTGTTGAAAATTAAGTAGAAATTCTCTTGATGCGAGCGACTCACTCAGATGATTCATCAGCTTCATGATGGCATGCGTCTCAGACAATGGAGCCGTCTCAGAGGCATTTGCAGTTACTAGCGGTATGGTGCGTCTCTACGCCTACCCTCTTCAATCTCATTTTCTCAGCGATGCTGATGGACGCCTGCTGTGACGAGCGTCCCGAGAACTGCGCCGCCTATAGGATGAACGGCCAATTCCTTAGTCGCCGTTGGATGCACTGCTAGTCATGTGTATCCACAACTACCTCCAAAGAGGTTCATTTCGTCGGCGAATGCGCTCTCAATGCAGCCACAGAAGGGAACACGCAAAGGGGTATGAACCTCTTCGCCACCGCCTGCAGCATCTTTTGCCTAGTCATCAACACGGTAAAAACAGTGCTTATACACCAACCGCCACCCAAGGCTGCCTACAATACATCCCACACCGACGTAAACGACGCCAAAGTGCAAGCCACGGGCACCCTCGCCTACCGGGGCAGCATGCTCTCTCAACTTACTCAACGACGAAGTACCTACTCGGATCTCCAAAGCCGGTCAGACCTCCTGTCGCCTGCAGAACACCGGCTGGGACCGTCACTGTCTCCACCCAGCACTAAACTGAAGATGTTGTCTTGCTGACGCTACTGTACGGGGCGGAGACCTGGGCGGTGTACGAACAGCATGCGCGAAGACTCAACCATTTCCAACTCAGCTATATTCGGCGGCTAGTAAAGTTGAGGTGACAGGACTGGATCCCGGATACGGAAGTACTGCAACGGACAGGAATCCTCAGCATACCCTTGTGGATAGACGACAAGCGGCTGCCCAAACGACACTTCTATGGAGATGTCACCATGGATTGTTGTCGATAAGGGGACAAGGCCCGGCGTTACAAGGATACTCTGAAGACCTCCATGGAGGATCTGCAGATCAACCCGCCAAACTGGAATGACCCCGCCAGAGACCGACCGGCCTATAGGAGGGCAGCGAAGACAGGGGCAGCCATCTACGAAGCCACCCACATAACCGCCGTCAAAGCCAAGTGCGAAGCTCAGAAATCCCAACTGTCCCCACCTGACACCGCTAACAATCAATCGTTCCAAACACGCCAACGGTTTCACGAACGTTGCGAGCACCAATCGGTCTTATTGGGCATCTTCGAGACAACTGTAGCACCCGGGCGACCCCTGTCTCGCCCCTTGTCAATAATTAACCTCTCACAGTGCTCTATCCCATCCGTTGCGGTCCTCCAGCACCTTCCTCGCCTCACCATCTGCTGCGATGGCTCCTGCCCTCATCACCAATGAAAACAATCCAGACATACTGTCAAACACGAACCTTACCACAGCCAACACCGATGATGTGGACTCGGTCCAAACCTGTCCTCATTGTGGCCGCATAGTCACCACACACATTGGCCTGGTCGGTCACTTGCCGACCCGTGCCGGGAGCACCCGCATACACTCGCTGCACGCGTCTCAAATCTCCACACCGTCCGAGCACATGGGCGCATGGGCCTATTAGGCCACATGCGTATCCAAGAAAGTGGAATTAACGGTGATATCAATATATCTAGCATATCTTGCACACCCAACATTCCTAGCTCAATAAACATTTCACCGTCCAGCTCCCCAACCACAAGCAGACGCGCTACCACCATCATCACTATTACCTAGACTGGCTCTGACTCCCCCGACCTATCTGTCCACACTATCCTCGTACATTCATCTCTCATATCGGCCTGGTCGGTCACCAGCGAATCCACCTCACAGATACTGGCGAACCAGTGCCCTCAGAACCAACCACCACTCGCGCTACCCACCTCCACTGTCCAGACTGTCCTTGCACATTCACTTACCGCATGGGCATACTAGACCACATGTGCGTACACGAAAACCTGCTGTGGACCATTGTTGACTATACAACATCATCAACCCCCCTCCACCACCAGCACCTGCACCACATATAAACATCACCCACCGCCACACAACGCAAGCACCCAGCTGACACCTCTTATGCAAGTGAGAAGTGCGCTTCTCGACTTCTTCTTTATGGGCCTCCTCTGATGCATGCGTGATCAGAGCCTGAGACAATCAGGCTGCGCCAAACGTCGTGGCTTGGAAGGTTGCTGACTGACGCCTCAGCTCAGTCCACGCAGTATACCCATTTGTGTGTGTTTGTATGGAATGGCGGACTGGTGGGCTGAGGGTCAGGCTGCTACAGCTACTTCTTAACGTGACCTTCGGCACTCTCAGGCAGGTGAGGTGCGTGTGTGTGTGTGTGTGTTTTATGAGTAGTGCCTCTCAGTCGACGTCTGCCTGGTTAAGCGGCCTTTGAAGGGTAACGGTCCAGACCAATGCAGGGCTGCGTCTCGCCCTTGTGAGACATTTGTGAGGATTGTATGCGTCTACTATGCCATGATTCAGCATGCTATGACCTTCGCAGCCTGGTGTACGCAGGCGGTTCTCTGGCTACCGTTTCCCTGCTGGTAGAAGCACTAGCGCTCCCACTGGGTTTACTGGACGTGTGCGTGGTTGCCCAGCCATTCTCGTCTTTCTGACCCGTTGAGGTGTTGCCTAAATCCTGGTCAGGTGGTTTATATGGAAAGGAACATGTATAGTATTTGCCTCACGGACTTTTAACAGTCCTCGCTCCCAATGGAAAGACAAGGTCAAAAGGCTGAAGATTAGCATGGGTATGCTGTCCGATCTGCCAAAATCCCCTCTAAGTGCGGTATATACGTGCTGAACCATTGGTCGTGGCGAATAGGATTTCAGCAAGTCACTTTTGGCATGTTTATGTAGCTCAAACCCGCGTCAGACTAAGCATATCAGAGAGAGATTGTGCAAGATCAGTCCCGCTCTCGGGTTCCCGAGCCACCGTGTACCGGTGACAGGTCTGGACCAAGGCGACTGGAGATGAGAGCAGATGGCCGCCACACGCCTGTTTGACATCCGCTCCGGCCCGAAATAGCAGAAACCTTCGCTTGTAGGACTTCGCCCGCACATATGCATACGAAAGCGTAAACCTGCAGCCACAAACACACTAGGTTGCGGCAGAATGTCGGCGAAATACGTGTCTGGTCTTTTAGCTAGTAATATGTCGGTAGTACAGTATAATGCCTTTAATACATCGATTTCATACCACTTTTAGTACTACTTGTTTGTGAAATAGGCAGTACGTGGTTATTCCGCAGCAGGTGATTGTAGTCGACTTAAATGTTCATTTAAAAAGTCATGTCATGTCATGGAGACTTGACTACATGCCCTGCGCTGAATAAATATTCGCTGGAGGTCGCATACCGGAGACCGCATAGGGAACCCTGGGAGTACCACCTCGCAGTTGCGTCACGCAGCGGCATAGTCATCAAAACGCGTGTTTGGGCTTTTAGCCAGTACCTTTGTCGGGAGTACGGTATAATGCCTTCAATTTAATATATATGTTTATATCATGCGCCGCTGTGCGGCTGCTGGTTGCGCTCGAGAGAGAGAGCCCATAAGGCACAACGGAACGAGTGAGTTCCGTAAGAACGGTCGGTGAGCGGCCTCTACCATTATATATTTATATCGACATATATATCTTTTTAGCTAATGTCAAAATAAAATAAAGATAAAATGATTCTTCAAGGCAAGCTGCCCAATCAGTATCACCAGGGCAATGCAAGTATCCCCGCACCGACTCGCACTCTGTTTTCCTTATCATTAACGATATTCATTAACATTAACGATATTCATTAACGATATTCATTAACATTTCCTTTACTGAGAGCAGATTATTATTAAAATTATGGTCATACCTCAAGCGTATACCGGTTTAACGTTTATGGCAACTGACTACAATCCACGACGCCAATACTTAACCTCTCCCAACGAGCCCAAGTTTTCAGTGAATATTCCGCCTCCGCCGTCCTTGGCATCGTTGG
>CACRXP010000134.1:359954-387726 GCA_902702965.1 Spirometra erinaceieuropaei | reverse complement strand
CTACAATCTCTTGACGACGGCGACGAGGACAGCCGCTCCTCCTGCCCCACCACTAGTAAGGGAATTTCTGACGCCACGTCGACCACCACCCTCACCATCACTGTTTCCTTCACCGGAAATGCGAACTCGATTCCAACCTGTTATCACAACCATCGCACTTTCACATTACGCAGCGGCCTGGCCGGTCATTTGCGATTTGATCGAAGTACGACCCACGATCCAGTGTCAGGTGCACCAATACACACACACTCGCCGCTGTCGCGCCAACTGCCCGCAGTGACCACGTAATCCTGCTACCGGATGAGCTCACACGACCACAAGCATTTCCATGTACATCTACGTTAACCTATAACAGACCAAGTCCCATTACCACCGGTCCATGGATCCCACACGAACCCGTGACGCATTATCCACAACAGGCACCAACTGGGCACCTCCCACGAAAGTGGGAAGCGTGTTCTTCGGCTCCTTATTCGTGTGGCCTAAATGGTACACTAGCGCAAGTGAGGTGTGACCAGCCTATCCCCTTCGTGTAAAAACTTGGTGTTGTGCGTGATGCCAAGTGACATTTGACATTAGTCGACGGGCGGTTTCAGTCCTGTCAGCCAATCCGTCCAATCACAGCCTCAGTTTATTAACCGACTGGAACAATCGAAAGGTGCACGTGAGAGGGAGGAGAGTGAAAACGACAGTGGGGATCCAATCTCCGCAACACTTATTTATTGTCAGTCTGGCCCGCCTAAATTCATCGTGGCGCTCAAGGCGCCGTCAGCTGAATGGTTGCTAACTGACGATACAACTCCAACCTCCTGTGCCCTTCTTTGGAGTAGCTACCTGGTGAGTTGTGGGTCAGGCTAAACCTCTCCTTGCTGATGTGGCCTTTGTTACAATCAAGCAGGTGAGATCCCTTCTGTCCGAGGCACTGCTGCTATGCAGGGAGTCAGGTCGTGAGCGGCACACGTGAACGGGACGTTTAGAACTATCAGCTACTGCGTCAAATAATCTCATCAGATACAGAAGGTGGACTAACTCAAGAAATGTGAGCCGAAATTCCAAATTACGATTTCGTTTCGAAAAGATTAACTAAGTAGGGTTGTAGAACTAGTCAGTCTGCAACATAATTCGATAATATTGCAATTACCCCAGAATGCTGGCTTTCGAATGAACTTCCTTCCGGCTGCATGCAAAAAATACACTGTAAAAAACGGCTACTTTAGAAGCATGAATTTTGCTCATTAATTTTCGATGACTCGAAAGGTCAACTTATATTTCTTGGTTAATATGCACAAAAATATTTATTCTTTTGCTCCTTCAGTAGAAAGTTACGTCTTCTTTTAATTTTACACTCGATGGAGGGACTTAATTTGGTTTTGAATAAGTTTCTAATTGTAGGACTTTTAAATGCCGTGAAATGCTCGTTCATAAATCGTCATGTCACTGCAGTAACCAATGTGGCTTGTAAAGTTAACAATATGGATCAAATCCACTACTAAATTTTATGAATCCCATAGGGTCTCCCTTTATTACCGCGGAGAAATGTGGGGTTTCCTTGCACAGAAACTATACGGCTTGTAGTTATGAAGGCCTGAATCCAGGTGCAAAGTTAGAGCGGGTTCAAAATTATTTGGGAATCGAACAAAGTTTTTTGAAAACCGAATTATTCTTTTCCTTTGAGTATAAAAATAGAAAAGACGTAATTGTCTACCAAATGAGCAAAAGAATGAATATTTTTATGCATGTTTTCCACGAAATACGAGTGGAATTTTAGGGGCATCAAAAATTAATGAGACAAATTCATGCTACTTAAGTAGTCAGCCACTGCCTCCAATAATCGCATCAGATAACTGACCGACTGGGACTGTGGTAGAAGGAAGAACGAGTGCGGTCGTCTTTCCCAACGCCTATTTCTCACTACAGACGATTCGACGCGCTTTAGTCTATCAAGATGCACCAAAAGCGTGACTTGAAAGGCTTTTAATTGACAGAATAACTTTTCGCGCCTCTAGAGAGGGAAAGTTAGGTTGCCTTGACTCCTTCTTAACGTGATCCCTGCGCGGCACTGGCTTGTTAGTCGGTGTGCTTGTCATTATTGACGCAATTTCGTCATTCGTGTTGGATGCTGGCAATGACTCGGACTCGGACTGACAAGCCATCACCGCATCAATTACGACCCCAGCGGTGATTACAAGGACTGTTACTTCAAGTGCGCATACGGTCCCACGGCAGCCACGTGCCAAAAATACTGCACTCCTTGTGCCGCCATTACGCTTATCTGTGACTGCCTCCGATGATGGGTTCGAGGAAGATTCGGAAACGTCAGGCCAATAACTTTCTTGCTCCAGTGATTGCGTCTCCGTCTTTTGAAACAAACCATCGGGTACTGCGATAGCACGCAGCCGGACATAGACGACGGTCAAACACGTAAACCGCAGTTATTACTATAGGGGCAGGATTACCTATGGAATCAATCCACAGATCATCAAATGACTATTACTTTCACTTAATTATCGGATTTTTTGCAGATGTAATTATTCATCTGACCCGTAGGACCTCAGTGCTCAGTTAGTTAGAGCGCTGATTGTTCTCAAGCTTTGCGCTTGCACTTGTTGGGTCGAATAGCCGCCTTGGACTACCTGTTTTCCACCCTAATACACATATATAAAATTGTGCAGCCCGTTTTGGTATCTTGCTGTTATAGTAAAACAAACGTATGACAGATATGGTAATTTTCTCAATGTCCTCCGCGGATCCCGTTTATTACCGTATTCATCTGCCTTGGTGATAAAAGAGGTACTAACATCCTTCCCGTAATATAGAAGCCCTTGTGTTTCCTATTTTCCACTTGGCTTACGTATTCAATCCTCTCGAAGGTATGTGCTCGTGTGCGGTCGTGTAGGCGAAAAGGGCTGCGCCCTCCCCTCCCCTCCGGTCTTCTTGACTCTGCCTTGACACCGGGTCCAGGTGGGGAGTGGGAAGGAAAGGCTGCGGTAGATGCTGCGCAAGTCGGCTATCACGATAAACTAATTCACGCGCAAGTCACCGTGCCTGTTGCACCTTGGTGTGTAGCACGCAGTGGACACCATCAAAATCGACGGTCAAACTGTCAGGTGCAAAGGGCACTACAAACGGGATTTGTATTGGAGAATAATTGGCCAACGTTCCGTAAGAAACCTGCCAAACTTCCATATCAGGAGCACGGGTGAAGAAATGTGAATCGGCAACTAGAATAAGCCGCAGTGCGGGGGTGACATAGTACAGCCTACGCCACAGTGTACAGTTAGTGACCTAACTCATGAAATATGTCGACATTGACGAACGATTGCTAATCACTCGCAAACGGACACCCATTTCATGAGTCCGATGTCTACTTTAATTAAGTAAAAGTGTAAAAGAATTAAAACCACAAAAGAAATGCTAAAGGCAGCAATGCGTTGTTTAGAAATGCCGATTTCTTTAGAAAATCGCAATATCCCGAAAACCTCAGAAATGGCTCTTATTTAGTAAACTTCGGTTTTACATGTATAGAAAGTATTTTCATACCAAAAACGCAGTAAATATGGAAGTATAAATAAAACAACATCTGATAATAATGTTTCAGTGAAGTTTACATCTAAATATTGTCTAATAATTAGTTTGATTACATCTATGACGGTGTATTTTTGAAAACGTTTTTAAAGGAAGCATGACAATCAAGAAGACTTGATGTAGAATTCCCCATAGATGAGACATTAATTGGTAGAAGGACATGCCAGATAAAACAGTGAAAGGAACAAAAATGAACGATTTGACGTGTGGGACACTTCGCGGAAGAAAACTCTGTTTGAACCGACAGGCAACAAACGTTGACAGTCATTAAGACCGTAATGACAAAATGGGTGGTTAGGGCTAATTTTATAATTACAGTCGTGCGAACATGCAATCAGTTGGCGGCCTGGGGAATTTTTCCCACCCACATAAACATCGTCTATCCGATGAAGACAAATTTCAAGGCAAGGTGCGGCAGAAACGGGCAAGAATAAGTCGTGTAACCCCATCAGGTTTAATGTGTATAACTAACTTCTACATTTGTTTTAGTAAGCCTTGCCAAGTTTCTCAATTAATGACTACAGGAAGCCACCTTTGAGTTTTGCCTGGCACACTGACGTAAGCATTTGAAACAAGTCTTTCCCATATGATCCATTTAGCGATACACTATCTGGCGCGGGGCAACCTTCGACTCTCACTCACCCCTCTTCGTAATTCGTTTTCTTCCAAAGGATGGTTGTGCATTCTTTTGTCATGTCGGTACTCATCATACAACGGTGGGTAATCAAACTTGTAACTGGACCGGAGTCACTACCCTACGAAACGCGATTACCTAATCTAGATGACTTCCTTTGAGTTACAGACAGCTACGTGGTGATATTATACCAGTTTTCCGAATCCTTCGCAATCAGGACTGCTGTCTCGTGTCAGAAGACTTCTTTGAGTTGGCGACCACGACTTGTCTGGGAGGTCATCCACACGAACTTCCCGTGATTGGTGCCTGGCCAGACACGCGGAAGTTCTTCTTTTCCAACAGGGTGGTTTCAGCTTGGAATGCTTTGCCTGAGGAAGTTGTTATGTGTGGATCCGTAGAAACCTTTGAAAGCAGGCTGGATCGATACTGCAGTGCGAACCACAATGTCACCTGACCCCAGCAATCTTGATAGCCAGCGTAAACAATTTAATGCTAATACTACTACTACTACTACTACTACTACTACTACTACTTCTACTACTACCAGTATTTGAGCAATAGTTACGAGTGTAATTTTTTTAATTTCTGAACTGCGGCGCATCGCTCGCATTCACCAAGGTGCTTGCAGACTACAAATCTTATCACTTTTCCTGTAGCTTAGGTGTGCTTCAAATACCTGCTGTATTAGTCACCAAATCGAGTTCATATGATTTCTAATACTATTAACGTCTGAAATACTGTGCGCATCTGCAAAGTTTCTTGTATTTCTTTCATGTTACTCCCTTTCCACTTGTTCCACATATTTCCTCTGCGTGTAACACATAGAGATTCTAAGAGTACAGACCTGTTTTTCCTCAAGTAAACTGAACTAAATGCGTACAGTAAGGACCTTCGATTGTGTTTTGACTTTCTTTGCCTCAGTTAGAGCACAGCCGCTCAACTTCCACGACATCTCCAAACGGTGTCTGTTGTCAGACGTGTACGCTATGACTTATTTACCTACTCGAAAAGCCTAGCTTAACTTTCTTTGGCCACTGCAGTACTCCGCACAAAACGAATGCCGGCTGCGTTTTGGTTTACTTTGGCTCGGTTAGGACACAAACACTCAACTTTCATAATATCCCCAAACGGCTTCTGTTGTCAAACGCGTACACGATGGCTTACTTACTTTTTCAGGTGAACTTGTGCATAGTCTCTCCCATAAGGCAGGTAAATTCGGTTGAATTTAATGAACATAAATTTGCTTAAAAATAGTCATCAGATTGGGTTTGTGAAAGAGCTACTCAGGTTCCCTATTCGGGAAGTCGTTGTACCGGATGTGCCTCTGCAATATGCGGCGGGAATGTTTCCCACGCTTACTTCAAACCTACGCCGTTTAGGTTGAACCCCAGACGATATTGAACCCCGTCTACGTGGGCCCATATTATCTGACCCGTCACCGGAGCCCTTAGAGCTTTCCTCCTTCAACATTGGCTGCGTGGAAATACATACCTGTCGGTTTGAAGCCTAACGCATTGGTATTATCCTATGCTAGATAAAAATGACCTTGTCTGTCAAAATTCTATTAACTTCTGCGAGTTTATTGCTTCGGTTATTTCCTCCGCTTTGATCAGAAAACCAACCTGCGATTGTCGGACTTTTCTGCGACCTGCGGCTGATGCTCGGTATTTAAGAAGAACATAAACAAACATTATTACCTATTCTGACCATAAATGCATTTCATTATTGTACATAAGCTTTACACACAACTATTGGTTTTCCTTAAATTTATAGTTTAACGTAGCCGGCCGACTTATTATAAAGATACAAATAGGCGTCCATACTTACGTTATTTGGTTTTTTCCTTGCTCATTGGGGTGTATTTCCATAGCTTCTCTAATATTCATGTGCATTGCGCCACCTTGCTGTAAATTTTCACCGATGTTATAGTTGACACATACTGTTCTTCTCTCCTATTGGTTGTTCGTTACATTGGTCCCTGGGTTGTTGCAAATTTTAGAGGCAGCGGATTATTCAATTGCCATCTGTTAATTTTTTAGTAAACGCGCTCGCTTCCGTCGCGTAGAAGAATTTCAGCTGAAATCTTTTTATTTTCGAAGTGTTATTGTATGCATTTCGCCTCCCTTCCCTAAGCGGTTATGGCCCAGCCGCAAAACCTCTTTTACCACCATTACATTGTAACACGAGCCTGGGTCATTGGTTGGGAAGTGAGGTTACACAACCTACAGGTGCTCGTTAACGTATTCTAAGAAGGCAAACGGAAGCGAATGAAAACCGTCTTAAGTAATCATCCTAGAGTGAGCGTTTGAAAAACTAACGGAAACCCTTTTCTGCTTCAATGGCCTTGTGCATATTGGATAATGTCTTGTACTTTTTGCTTCCAAACATATCGCAGTTTCTTCCTAACAGAGATGAAGGCGGCAACCGCGATATCTGAACGGCATAAAACTGTCACGAAATGCAGTGTGGGGAGTATAATGAGTTATTGGTTGATATGACGGTCATTGAGACGTGACGTCTAAGCACGATTACGTTAACTGCGTGCAAGTACTTGCGGTAACCCAACAGGGTATAATCGTGGACGCATGTCGATCACTGAAAGCGCAAATTTATAAGCGCTGGTAAGGACGAGGTTTGCAGTGATGGTTGCGGGTAGATTGCTGGGTTAACGTACGTAGGTGACTTCATTGCTCCACTAGGATCTCGTTAATTGTAACAGCTGAAGCCCTTTACGACAGACATGCCCGCGTAGTCAGCAGAATAGACCTTATCTCACGACTGCCTTCTGTTACTGAGTGTGTACCTGAACCGAACATACTTAAACTTGCCAACCTTAAAGTACCAATTCCCGATTTCATTGATGTTTTTGGCAGGTTTCGAATATTGACACATCTGTGAAAAATTCGGCGCCTCGGTGGGATTCGAACCCACGCAGTAAGGGGAAGGCTTTAGTACAACCAATGCTCTAACCACTTGAGCTACGAGGCCCCGCCAGACGACGCGAATTGAATCACTTTTGGGTCAAGTTACCCGCCTAACCTACTGCGACGTCTGGAATTCACCAAATCCGATAGAGTAAGTTGACTGCCCAAGCATGATTCCCTAAGTAATTCACATAGAATCCACCAGATGACTACTCGGCTCATGTAATTCATAGATATTTTTGAATAATTCATATTGACCCAATTGTGAAAACTCGGCACCCCGGTGGGATTCAAAAACTTTAGCACAGCCAACGTTCTAACCACTTGCGCTACGAGGCCCCATATCTCAAGTGGTTAGAGCGTTGACTGTACTAAAGCCTTCCCCACACTGCGTGAATTCGCGATTTATTTAAAAAATGTTGCGCCGACTTAGTAAAGACGTACGGACGCAGCGAACATTCAGCGCACCAGAAAGTTGTAAGCCGCATGGAAGCGGTGATTTAGATTCTGCTGCAGGAGATCAGGCGAAGATATCCGTGCTATTGGCAACCGGTGTGAAGGCCAGAGGAGCAATATGATTGGTTAGGCCGCACTGACTGAATAAAGGAATAGAGAACGCAGGGTTTGTCTAAAAATAAGAGTCGCGGATAAAATGGATCACGAAGATAAAGCAGTACATTAGATTCAGTCAGTAGCCTTAACAGTTTCAAAGTTTAGGCAGTTGAAGTATGTAAGTGATTCCTGACGGAAGTTTATGTGTATCACATTTGTGTTGAACCAAAAACGAAAGTCTAATGGACTCGCAACTTGTGGCACAAGTGATTTTCAAGTGTGCTTTCGCCAAGACAAAACTCCTTAAAATGGCACTAGAGAAGGCATATCAAATCATTCGTTTCCTTTCACCGTATCTGAGGAATTTGTTTGATGGGGGGCGGTAGTACGGGCATGTTACGGGGTCAAAAGACAGTTTACTGGCTTTACGCGACTCTGGGAATCCACTTTTCGCTTCCGTCAACATTCTTTCGTTAACATGCAGTGGCATATGGTCAAGCAGGCTTTCAGTGCGGATTATTTCTATAACGTGGAGCCGGAAAGTTTCTGGTGGTCACCCACGATAGTTCGGTCTCTCAGTGTAGTTTTTGGAAGTATTCAATGGTCGAGTCGTTGACGTCCTGGGACTTAGCTCTATTCGCATATCTTCTGTAAGAAATAGGAAAGTTTGTGTGGACATCATTTCTGACAAAGAGAACCTCGTTTTAGCAAATGTTTGAAAAGTATTTTGATATGGCTACTGACTGAATCTAAGTAGTTGGTTTATCTTCGTGATCCATTTATGCGCGACTCTTATTTTTACTCAAACCCGAGAACGCATGTCGCAGACCGTCATCAGGAAGTGGCGGATGGATCATTGGGAGGGACGCCGGAGGCGGATATAAAACAAACGTACGTGGCAACCCATAAAATTTATCACGCGGGCCGTCGCCAAATAAGCACAATTAAAGTTATAAAGTGATGAAGTTGTGGGAGAGCGGGAAAAACTACTGCGTACTATCGCATGACCCTGGACTGCCGCATGAAAGCCATAAACGAATCAGAAACCGAGCCCGTGCACATAAAATTGGATAATGTTCACTACATCCGACTCAGCACAAAACAATCGAATTAACCAGTGGCAAGCGCAAGAGGCTTAGGGTCATCAGAGTCCTTGTGGACACGTAAGCAAGGCTATCGGCTGATTGGCAACCAAGAAAGCGTAGGCAATCAAATCGGTCAGACATCCTGGTACCGGAATTAACCTTTGAAATAAAACACCACTGTCACTCGGTCAAAAAATTCTCTTATGAACAGGTCAGGGGGCTCACTGTAAACTCACGTGTTCTCAGCACAAACACCGAGCAGGGCGTGTATGACTAGGTAGGTAAGCGTATAATTGCCTTTTAATTTCCTCAGAAATCAGTTACGAAGTTTTAGTAGATCAGTTTATTCAAGGTCTATAGGCTCAGACAGAGAATTTTATACATGAATATTTGGGCCAATGTTCATCAGCCACAGCGGTTAACCGCGCAGTATTCAATAACTACGGAAAGGCAGCTAGGAGTATAGTTTACGGTAAGGTGATACTATACTAACAGCACAGGTACTAACCAGGTCTAAGCCTATAGACCTTGAATAAACTCACCTACTCCAACTTCGTAGATAATTTCTGAGGAAATTAAAAAGCGACCAGAAAACCAGAAAACACTCGGGGAATGCTGAAGGGCCCACTGACGAGCCAAACCCCTCGCAGCCGCGCCGTGCAGCAGCAAAAACATCGGCGAACTACGCGTGTATGGGCTTTTGGCTAGTACCTGTGCTGCTAGTATAATCATACCAGCTAGTAACTAACCAGTTCGACTGACACTCACCCGGAAGCCATTTATTTGAATAAAATAGATGGTGTACGACTAATCATGCAGACCTAGGCAAAACGATATTTGCGGACATGCGTAACCCACCATAGCTGCGCATTAGCCGGTAACCTGGGAAGTCTACACGGCACAAGGTGAGGTCAGTAACTGTTCAGGTAGGTCCATCCCAACAAATAAAAAAAGCCAAGCAACTCTGATAGGACGCTCATGGGCTTGCAAGTAAGAGAAGGGGTAATGAATTCAGCGAGACAAATAATCCAAAGCTTACGAGTTAGTATGCGTGATGCGTGGAAGCCTTATAAACGCCTGGTATAGCGGAAGACCATGCGAAAGCAAGGTAGGCCCGGATATGGGCGCATGCACAAGCTGATGTATGCACGTTAACTACTCCACAGAACTATCTTGTAAGAGCATATGTAGTAACCGGATTGCGAACGATGGTAAACTATAGGAAAAGCTTATTCGAACCGTCAGCACATACATCAAATTAAAGGACTGAGAAAGACGATATGCAGTAAGAAAAATTTAACTCAGTTCTAACAATAGACTTAACCATAAATTTTCACTCTTGACATAATCCTAAAATTAACACTAACCGTAAGTCTATCCGAAGCCTTGACTCGCAATCCTAGCACTCACTTTTACGTTTGGTACGGAGTCCCTGTTCCATGTTCCCAGTGTAGCATTCCTACTCAAACAAAATAAGTAGGCATGTTATAACAATAAGAACAGTTTTGCTACATAGGCGGTCGTTATCTAAGAGTTTGCCCAAGAATACTTCAAGTGCTTTAGAGGGGACTGTAGGCTTCTTCCATCGTATTTCGTTCTCGGAAACCACACCATACATCTAGAAGACCGTGGACAACATAAGAATGTTATCTGATTGCGATATCAAACTGGATGGCGATCCGAGAGAATGCATGTACTTTGCTTGCATCTTTTCAATGTCCGCAACATTTTTAACGTCGTCTTCGATCATCGCTGCGCTCTTTCAGTTTGCAATGCGTTTTCAGAATGGTTATTTGGTAAAAACATTTAACCAGATTTGATCAGTTTTAACGCGTTTTCAAAATGGCTACTTGGTAGAAAGTTTGGTCAGATTTGATCATTTTCAACGCCGTATGTCGGATTGCTTTGCATGCAAAAATAAAGAAGACGATGGCTAGTGCGTACGCTCCTCTGTAACTAGGGTATCCACATGCTATTTATAGAATGCCACGGTTGTTAGGTCATAAATGCCATGTTTTTACACTTTTGGACGATCATAACTAGTTTTCTTTTCGGAAAAGAATGACAAATCAAAACGCCGGATACTGAAGGGTCCTCTGTCCCGTTGTCGAGTAGTAATTATGCGACCGATTCACTAAAGGCCTGAGAGAACATTTTTCATCCAATGCAGTTGTTGAACGAGAACTAAAGTAACAAAAACGTAAAGAATCTTGATCAAACCATTGCTATACATACATGTCATTATTAACCAACTTACTGGCAAGCTGTCTTTCCTTTGGAAAAGGATGACAAATTAAAAACGCCGGATACTAAAGCGTCCTCTGTCCCGCTGTCGGGTAGTACTTATGTGACCGATTCACTAAGGGTCTGCGAGAACACTTTTCATACAATGCAGTACTCCAACGCGGAAAAAAAAACAAAAACGCAAAGAATCTCAATCAAATCATTGTTATACATACATGTTTTTTTTAAGCAACTTACTAGCAAACTGTCTTTCCATTGAATTTACTCAAAATTTCTAACTTTTTTGAATAAAACGTTAGTAATAGTAAGAGAACATCTTGGCCGGAAGGCTGCCAATGAGGCCAGATTGACAGTACACACACCCCTAGGAACTACGCATCTCTACAGTTGTAAGAGAAACAGAAGAGGTTGATTTAATTTTCACTAGAATAATACCTTTTACTAACTGAAATCACACAAGGACTGAGCTTTGCGTGCTATCACGCGCCATCAATGCACAAGGCGACAGGTGACCTAGTCTGAAAACTGGCGGTCAAACTACGAGCGTCTGCTGAACACAACCCACAAAATCTATTGCTGCGTGGAGGGTCACGCGGTGACTTTGCTGACATGCCGGGGCTGAGTGCCACAACCAGGCCTAGCCATGCACAAAAATCGAAATTCAGAAAACAGCGTCTTAGACCAACTGAGCAAAAAACTTCGCCCGTTTAGGGCCTCAGTTGGTTGGTAGAAGGGCTATACTCATGAAGAGGTCAACTAGTGTGAGTTACTAAAAATATTCTTTTAAGTATATTTATAGCGGAGCTGTTCTGGCCGTTTAAAAACTGCGGTAAAAACACGAATTCTTAAATGTGCTTCATAAATTTGCAAACAATTGTGATATCCGAACATACACTTGAAGATTGGGCAATAAAAATTGAACCGCCAAAGCAGTGTGTTATTCGCAGTAGTGAGTATGTGATACTGCTCAGGCCAGACTCACGGAAGTTCAGTAAGCAGTTTGCTTAAGAAATATGGGAAAATATCAGATAAAGGCACATCACATATAGCCGTGTGTGCACGCAGGTCTGACAAATACGAGTGCAGTACGGTCAAGTAGGGAAATGTGTTAATTGAAATGCGTTTAAAAACTTGGAGCAGGAAAATAGGACGAAAGAATCAAAAATTACTTTAGCGTGTGTTTTTCAAGATTTCAAATTGAGTACAAAACGATGAATGTTCCCAGCAAATTGTCGATGTGATACACCGTTTCGCGCCAGCAAATACACTTCGATATCATCGGACAGTGCTTGGAAAGTATATGATTGC
The DNA here is from genome assembly GCA_902702965.1 of Spirometra erinaceieuropaei. Taxonomy (NCBI): domain Eukaryota; kingdom Metazoa; phylum Platyhelminthes; class Cestoda; order Diphyllobothriidea; family Diphyllobothriidae; genus Spirometra; species Spirometra erinaceieuropaei. The sequence goes on along the minus strand of CACRXP010000134.1, from coordinate 375,394 downwards.
CTTAAATAAAGTGTTTTGGACCTTTACACTTCGGATGAACCATCGACTGCTTAACCTCTCGTAGTCATAATTCTTTAAAGTAAATCGGCATTTTACATATGACAAATTGTATATTACATAACAGTTAAAACGTTGAGCGAGCCGGTTTCTACCGAAATGAGAATGGAGAGCGAGATTTTCACATAAGAGGGCTGTAGGTAAGAAATCTGTAAATGGTTAACCATGATGTAGGAGGGGAATGGGGCTATTAGACTGCGTCACTGGGAGCGTGGTTAGAATGAGTGGTCTGTGAAAAAGCAGACCTTGGGGTTGGATAAAATGAGTGTTAGTGACTTAGTAGCCCTTGAGGCATCTATAAACACTGTTGATTTTGTACATTTTCTTTCGTTCATGTAATTGTATTGGCCTGAGGAAGAATTACCGAAAACGTGCGTACGCCAACTTGACTTTTCAATTTTGTAATTATTTACCGTACGGAGAACACAGGTATCAGCTAAAAGCCCAGACATGCGTGTTTCGTTGATCTTGTGCCGCTGCCTGACGCAGCCGCGAAGGGTTTGACTCATCAGTGGGTCCCCCAAACTCCCCCATGCGTTTTCCGGTGTATGAACTCCATTTTCACCTTGAATTGTTTAATTTCCGAGAATATTAATGCTTTCAGCTAATATCGGTGTGGTTAGTATAGTTAATAATTGCACAATTCTATACGACTGGCTGCTTGTTGGGAATATTTGCGGAACTTAAAGTGTATCTGTTGTCACGAGAATGAGTATGCCCACCGTTTATGAGAAGAAAGCCAAAAATGGCGCTCCTAGGGATTGGGTTGAGTGAGCCCTTATTAAGCCCCCAGGAAGTTAGACCTGGGTGTTTGTGCCGTTGCTGTCCACACGGGCTGTCGTTGAAGACACCAGTTTGCCACGGGGCTAGTCGTATCTTCCGTCGAAATAATAGACCACAAGTAATGCTGACACCTGCATTTTGAATTCGCCCTAAAAGTGACTTAAAAGGCCTAGTTATCGAAACACCGGTCGTTGTCATGTGCGTAGGTTCAAACAGGGACTATGGATCAGATCGATTGGTAGCCCGCGTCTTTTTATCGGCTGAATGTCCCAAATCCTCGGCGTATGCGAAACAGCAAGCTTAAAAATATTAGTACATGCAGCTCAGTAAATAGCATTGGTTTGACACATTTCTTCGGACGAGACCCTCTGCGCTTGACAGCGCCTATTGTATCTTACAACATGAGGACGCAGTTGTCATCGACTGTCGTTGGAGGTGTCCTCTCATTTTTCCCCTCACAGTGTGGAATTCTACACTCTCGCCACCCAGATCGAATACTGATTTCTTTGTCTAAGTTTTAAAGCAAACTCGGTTATAAAATATGCCTGTACATCCTTCAGGAGGCCATCTTCCCTGCATTATTGGTAGGCGTGGTGGATCTACATCGCGGCGCAGCCTCTCTCCTGACCCACCGTATGTTTGCTTTTAATAATTGCGATGCTGTCAGCATTAGTGCATACAGTAAGAAAATATGCCGCTATATTCCTATTGTGAAGACTTTAGGTGGAACATTCGAGAACGGCAGATGACGGGTCGGTAGTTTTCGGGTTACTCTATGACTAAGGGCACTAATCAGCAATCGATAGATCTGTACGATCTCGATTATCTCTGTAATAACGATAAAGGACTAGGGTGCATAGTGTCTCCGTTATATTTCCGAAGAATAATAGTTCATCAGGTATTATAAAAAAATGTAATAGTTAGGCATTTAAACCCAACTGAGCAAGTATGGTTCATGTATTACGGTATTTCTCGAAATGATCCTGCCGACCAAAATATGATGGTTTCGCATTAGGTTCACTTACATCGTTTGGGCTTACTCATAAAATGTCAACCGAAATTCCAAAATGCTTACTCGTTTCGAAAAGATTAGTTATGTAGGGCTGTAAAACTAATCATCATGCAGCATAATTTTTTAATAATTTAGTTACCTCGGGATGCTGGCTTTCAAAAGAACTTCTATCCGATTGCAATCACAAAAAATATTCTGTAAAAAATGACTACTAATTTGCATGCATTCTTCTTATTGATTTTCGATGCCCTTAAAAATTTTATTATATTCTATGGAGAACATGCATAAAGATATTCAACCTCTTGCTCATTTGGTAGAAAATCGCATCCTTTTTGAAGTTTATTCTGTAAGGAAGGGTATAACGTGGTTTTAAAAAGGGTTTATTTGTAGGATTATTTAATACAGTAAACTGGCCGTTCATAAAACGTCATGTCTCTTCGCTTACCAATGTGGCTGGTAGAGCTAGCAATATGATCCAAATTCCTTGCTGAATTTTATGAACCCCATATACTCCCCACTTAATACCGTAGAGAAATGTATGGTTTATGTGGTTGCCGGCTGGCACGTAATATTTCAACAGGATACACCTTTGTCAATTTGGGTGCAGACACGGATAGAGCAGGGTTTATATAAGTAAATATTTCAAAAGCCTTTCTATAATAAGAAGGTAATTTTCAAAAACTATAAATTTAGTAGGGACAAGACGAGGGACAGGGGTACATTGGGTACATGCCCAACCCTACCCCAAACCAGGACCGGACTGGGTTGGATTGGGCTGGTGTCAGCAGGGTCCTCACATCATCTCCGTGCCTCTGTTCTCTAGAAGCATGCTTCGATCATATTGCAAAGTGCGGCTGCTATGTCATTAGACACCTCTAACGAACGACATTTAGACCGTTACGAGCAAGGACGTCCATCGTGAGCCCCGAAAAAGCGTACACACGACGGTGATTTATGCAAGAATTAACTCATGGAAGGAGTTAACCAGAATAAACAGAAATCACGGTAGATATACTACTTCATGAAGTATTGACTGAAACCTGTTTTTATTTTGAAAATATTACTCAATTAGGATTGCCATATTAAGTACTGTGTCGCATAATGTTCAGATACTGCAGCTCCGACAAGACGCTGGCTTTTGAATAAGCCGTATATTGGCCGTTTGCAAAAAAATATATCCCGTAAAAACGACTGCCTATGTAGCCTAAATAATGTTTTAATTGTTCTCGGTACCCTGACAAAGTTATAAATATATTGTTAAAAACATGCGTTAAAATATCCGTTTTATTTGTTTGGCACATAATCAAGTCTTTTTTAAAATTTTAAACCTAGAGAAAGAGTGCCTTTTGGTTTAAATGAACCTTCGCAACTTCGAAATAATTTTGAACACCACCTGCCGTTACACTTGCATTCAGTGTTTCAAAACCACAAGCTGTATACATTTCATGTAGAGAAAACCCACATATTTCTATGGCTTTTGTGAAAAAGACATAAAGAGCCCATGAAATTTTGTAATGGTTGTGGACCATGTCATCTACTTTCGAAACAGCATTGGTAGATGTGTTGATTCAGTGCTACGTCATAAGACACTTCCCGCTACTAAACAATCCCATAATTTGAGACCTCCTTAAAGATACTTTTTGCTAATGTATAACATTTCATGAATACTTAATTTACCACCGAATGAGAAAAACAGTTGTGCACGTCTTCTAGGAAGCATACTTAAATTTACTACGGTATCGATGATCAATGGGAAAGATTCATAGTATTTGTGCAATCACTTCTTTATGAAATTTGGTTTATGCTGGCGGCCGATTAGAGACGCGTTCGAAGGCCAGCATCCTGATGTGACAGGAATATGTTGGTATAATGCAATACGATAATTAGGCAAACAACCCTCCTAAAGTGATCTTTTCGAAGAGAAAGCGCATTTCAGAATTTTGGTCAACATTCCGTGAATTCATGCAATGTTTTTCCGAAGAAGAGTGAATTGATAGTGCTTCCCGTTTTTCCTAGACGGCGCCTGTAATAAAAATTTTATCCAACTTGTGACGATAAAAGTTCAAAGTACGCCTGACTGGTGACCCACATAATTTCTAAAAAACGACTTTCATAACTTATATATTAGCCATTTACCTGGGAAACGACGCGCCTAGCGTTCTACGTCAGTGATGGCACAATGATACGCGATCGCAAGCTAAATAGTCTTGCACCAAGTTTATTGACTTTTGAGCTGTAATTTTGACAATTGTACATTTGATATTCTAGACAGTCAATTTTTACATGTTTAGTCAAAATGCAATCTGTTTTATAACACTCAAAGACAAACAGGTTGGAGTTACATAAATTCGACAAAAACCATTGTAACGTTGAACGGTTTCGCAGAGTGTTACCCAATTCAATTTCTACAAGATGATTCTCAACTCGCAATGTTGCGCAAACCGCCATTCTTTGTTTGTTACCACCTTACTGCTTTTAAAACTGTTTACTATGTCACATGTACACCACCTGGGGGAACGTAAACCTCTAATTGGTTTCCCCTAAAAACACAACCAAACTCAGCTAGTATACAGATTCTCAGTACACGACGTTGCCCAAACAACTGATGTTTATTTTCTACCAATTTTTCTGTTTTTGCAAACTATTTACTATGCTGATGATATCTTCAAACTAAAGCTAGAAAAATCACACGCACCTTGTTGGCAATCTAAGAGGATAAAGCAGCACCCGGGATCGAGGTTTTGTCAGTATATCCTAGTCCATTGGGATTAATTTGAGCTGATAGTACCGCAACAAGGGACAACAAAATGCAATTCAGCTTACGCGTAAGTTCTTTTATGTATCTGATGAGCATTCTTCGTCCCTGGCTTTTTGAATCATTAAACAGAGAAACTGAACCAGTTTTGGCACACTTTTGCCTGCAGGTAATGCTTGATTTTATGGGCCAGAGGATCTTTTAGACGAACAAATATGCACTTACTGTATTGTTCTCTAACAGCGTCGATCGGATCATTGAGAAGTGACATTTAAAGACATCAGCATTTTATTATACAACCCAGAGATGCGTAGCTAGAAGCTTACCCACGATGGAAGAAGTCACCGAGAAAAGTGCTTTGGACGTTCGAAGTTGCAAGTAAATAAGTTAACCGTAGTTTCAACTGTATTACAAAAATTAAAGCAAGCTGTGCACGGCTTTCTGAATCCGGTGGTACAAGTGCTCTCGTTGTCCTTCTGATTTCAACGCATCAACCATCGATTTTTAGTATAACAGTTCTACTGGTGGTTAAGCTCGGTGTTCTGGCGTCACGTGGGTTTTTTTTTGTTACGCCGGCAAATTTGTCGACTTCCCCATCATACGATTAGTCCGTTTAGTCATGTCGGATAGACGCAGGTGTTTTCTTTTCTCCTTAAAGTTACTGCGTACACCACCTTTCTTTGTCTCAGACGACTTGATGACGCAATGCTTGCTCGACCATAGAAACATGACGTGCTGGCTTACTAAGCTGAAGCATAGGCAAAATGACTCGGAGTGTGAGTCGGCACGTTTACAGACTGTAGCCGGCTATGTGAAATGATTCTCGGTGAACCATGTCTGACAAATGCGTGCTTAGTCTGCCCAAGCATAGGCATTCGCCAATGCAGACGGAGGAGTCTGGGCAATCTCATTGTCGCGCAATTGCACGAGCGATTGATGCGATCAGTAGATAAATAAAAAATTGTGATGAGAGGGGTATAGCTCACACGCACCATCTGTAGAAGCAATCCCATATACCTAGCACGTTAAAAGGCCTGTATATGTACCCTGAAAACACGTTTAAATTTTTCAACCTAATGTGCAGGACCTGTTCATGTTTTGCTGTCACCAATATTTTGCGATTATACAGTAGGTGGAGTAACTCATGAAATGCCAACTGAAATTCCGAAATGCGTTTTTGTTTCGAAAAGATTCATTAAGTAAGGTTGTAAAACTGGTCAGCCTGCAACATAATTCTATGACTTTTCAGTTACCCCAGGACGCCAGCTTTCAAATGAACTTCCATACGGTAGCATGTAAAAACTACACTCTGTAAAAATGACTACTTGCGTTGCATTAATTTTTCTCATTGATGTTCGATGCCCATAAATGTCCAATTCTACTTCATGGAAGACATGTATAAAAATATTCATTATTTTGCCCATTCGGTAGATTATTACGTCTTCTAAGAACTTCATACTCAAAGGAAAAATAGAATTCGGTTTGCAAAATCGTTCCCAATTCCCGAATAAATATGAACCCACTCTACAGTTACACTTGGATTCAGGGTTTGAAAAGTAAAAGCCGTATATTTTTTGCGTATGGAAAACCCCACATTTCTCTATGGCAATAAAGGATGACCGCATAGGGTTCATGAAATTAAGCAGTGGATTTGATCCATATTGTTAACTTTACAAGCCACATGGGTAAGTGCAGAGACATGGCGATTTATGAGCGGTCATAAACGGTATTTAAAAGACCCGCAATAAAAGTCTTTTTTAGAACCGAATTATGTCCCTCATTCGAGTAGAGATTTTGAATAAGACGTGGTCATTAGGTCAAGGTGCGAAAGAATAGATATTGTTATGCATGTTTTCCAATGAGAGTTAATTGGATTTAAGTAATCGCTTTATGCAGAATGTAGTTTTTTATACAGACAGAAGAAAGTTTGTTCGAAACCCGGAATCCTGACGTAACTGAAATATTAAAGAACCATTTTCCAGACTGACTAGTTTTACAACTCTACGTAATTAATCTTTTGAAAACGAAAACGCATTTCGGAATTTTGATTGACATTTCATGAGTTAGGCCACCTACCGTAAATTGAAATGTTCTCGCCCCTGGATCTCTTTCGAGTTTGTACGTGCCTTCGAAAATCTGATTTTGATGTTTATATAGCATGTTCTGCATAAAGGCAATGTAAAACGACGGTTCTCCCGTTGCCTTACGTCTTAATTATCTCATGGACTCTCTCCTGCATGTGACTGCCTTGGCTTATCGTGCCTCACCGCCTAAGTCGTCCGTGACATATCACTCAAGTAATTTCGGACACTGAACGTTTGCCAAAGAGGTCTGCCAAGGGCGCGTTTATCCAGGGTTACCGTTATTTAGTCAAGTAGCAAGCTTATTTATCATTATTCTTACTATATGGCTAAATGCAATGTGTCACGTTTCATCCCGCTTACGTCAGCCAAATGCCTTTGAAAGACGGAGTCGAAAGGTTAACCTTTTGGTTGCTTGAACAAGATGTCTACTGGTCTGACGTTTCGAATTCTCACTGGAACCCATGAGCCGATAGAAAGTGCAGCATTTACAGGACGCAGTTGGCATTCGAGCACATTGCTGCTATAAGTATCAGCAACTTGTTCATCTCTGGGAGTCGTATTTGATGAGAATATTGCTTGTTAGGGCCCCCGCGAGTCGGCCATTGGCGTGGCTTTACACCCGTTGTCGAATCTCGCCTCAATAATTGCTCGGACATTTGGTTCACTACCATTAGAAATTTTGGTCACTCGCGTCCTCCTCAAACAGTATGTAACGTGACGCAGACGAAGTTTCGGAACAGCATATAGAGACGGGGAGTACTCGCCTTTCCTAATCGACTACGTGACGGACAACCACGACCCCAGCAGCTCATGACTCCCGTGACTATCGCCGTTTGTGGAAATGTCGGTTTGGTCAACTCCGTCGAATAAGCCGCGGCTTGACACCAAGCATGTCCGACCATTCTAGTTCAGAGTAATCTCCTAGTTTTCCGGACGAATTATTTATGCCTGCCGTTGCAGTGGCTCTTTAGGTCTTTTGAGTAGGCGCCTCATAGTCAGTTCCGGTCTGTGTGCAGTCCCAACTTCTAGTGGGACGAGATGATGGCTTTCGGCTCCCGAGACGTTTTTCACGTAGGAGCGCGTGAATTAGGTATTGCATCTCGTTTGGTGAAACATAGATGAACGAAATTGACTTGCAAATCATTTTTCACTATGTGACCTTGTCTATGATTAGAAACGGGTATGTCGCCTTCTCAAATGCTATGGTAATCAAATCAGAAACATTGCCACAGATGAGAATATAATGGGAGGCTAGCTGCTATACTCTCTCCTCTTCCAACGTCAAACGCATGTTCCGCTGAAGTCGCTTTAAGGTATCCTTCGATTTTCAGCAGCATAAATCCGTTCGATAATGACGATGGTATCAGCCAAAAAGCAAGCCCAGAGTTTTGGCTTGTAGTGCCGGTTAAGAAGGGGTTCCAGTTGTTGCAGGATCGATTCCGCTGGGATTTGCGGCGTCCGTGAACTCATCGGTGTGTATTTCCCCTGCTTGTCGATTGTTCCGCCAAGAGTAGAATACATTTGGAGACAGAACTTCAAGAATTTAGTCATTTCATCATATTTGCCTTGCAGGAGTATTTTTATAGTCACTTCCGTCAGATCTTTTTGGAAATGAAGTGAACGGGGATATGCCATCAGAAGCTTTCATGACCTAATTTGACAAAAGAATTACTCTTTTAAGTTTCTTCAAGAAATATGTTAATGTGACTGTGGTGTGTGAATCAGCGATCAGGAACTGAATACGTCAAAACAATCACGATGCCACTACATGAGTCGAAGTGCACATGAGCGATACGATGGTCCGAAGAGGACACCCTCTATGTCAACATTTAGCAGATTTTAAAATTGAGCCAAGACCGCTTTTTGCTATCTCACCGTGCGTCGGTCGTTTGATGATAGTACACCTGATAATGCCCACGACATCGCATTGATTTCCTATATCGGTGTTATACCCTTGTTTGACTCGCGTGCGGCATCTTCCCAAAAACTTTTGACTTTCATGAGGCGGTCTATTCTGTCCAATGCGACAATGAAAATGCCCTTGACTGCGAGCACGATAACGAAGCCTTCATCGTTGTTGAGTTTGGTTAGTCGGACGCAATTCAGGCGACCAGTGGGCCAAGAGGAGGGATGCTACTTTGTGTCAGACATGGCTCGTCTTTTGTCTGACGTCTCCCTCTGGCTGACGGCTGACTCAACTGCTGAAATAATTCTGGCGGATTTGACATCAGCTGGGTTAAACGAAACCTCGTGCCGTAACATCTGGTTGTGTTGTTTTCGCATGATGCTGGGCCAGACAACTGGCTGAACTTCCTTCCCAGCGATGTATCAATTGTCGCTCTCTACTCGCGGGTTCAATCGGGTTTTGTCTGCTAGAGCAGAATTGTAACTTTCTCGTCCAATAACTAGCGGCAAAGAATAGCGGAGAAGATGCGTTATCCTGGTAAGTTATCTTTCTTAATGAGCTTTCGATCCTGCGGTAAAGTTTTCACCGTTGTTAAAAATTCCCCCTGTCAATTTTTATTCAATTTCAAATAATTACGTTTTAATTTGATTTCATATTCAGAGTTATGCATTGTTAATCATATAAAGCCGTTGAGGAAGTTTAAGGAATTTTGTTCAATATTTTGAGGTTGTTAAAATAAAGGAACACTTTTTTCTCTGGATTGGTAAAGTCAGTTTCTCCCATCCCTCTAGGAAATGCAATAGTGCTAATAGTGCATGTAAACCTCACAGATCACATTTAATGCCTCCAGAGCAACGGTGGTGCACGCGCATCACCAAGCAAACTCCGAACTTTTCCATGACTGTTGATACTTATTAAACCGTGCAATGCGATTTCTTCAGAGAAAACTTGAGGAAAATTTCTTGCAGAACCAATATAATTGATCCTTGAAGAGTTTTTTTCCAGTCCAGTTTGTAAGAATGACTGAAACTATGTTCGATCAAGAGACATTTCGATCTGACCTGCCACAATTAGCGCAACTGGAATCATAAGTAAACACTCCCGGCTAGTCTTGCGTGTAAAAACAGAGACAGTTGCTGATACTTGCTATCGAACACTCTCTAAAAGCCACCACCAAGCACACAGTCGTAACGGCATGCAGTTGTGTTTTGACATCTAGTTCTACTCCAACGCTGCGGACTCTGATTGCATATTTGCTTACGCCCTATAATAAACAGTCCGTTAAAAACACTTGGGACAGTCAAATTAGGCAGTCTGCTTCCTACCAGAAAATGCCAGTATGTAAAAATAATTGTAAAACTGAATCTAACTCACGTCTCTTTAAAAGAGTACAGTTAATCACATGTGGTCTCACCCGATTTTTGAGATGGCAGAATCTGATTAAAAAATCCCAGAAGGCAAGCAGTTGTAACTGAAGTTAATGCCCTTTCAACACAAAGCGGGCGCAGTAATGCTTTTCTGGTGCAGGGTGACGACACTGTGGTTGTTTTACTGAGATAAGTAGGGCAATTGTCCCACGATGTCTCTACTGAGGACAGAGCCGATCTCTGCAACATGTCGCTCTGCCGCTGGATGACTACCCACGAATTAGGTACAATCAGCACTCACATTTCTTAGTTATCCTTTTTCGGAGACTCAAGTCTCGCTGAGGGTCACAATGACCATTTTAGATTGCGCCATTTCTTTGTCGTTCAACGCTATCCCCATCTTCTCAGGAGATTGCCCAAATGTGGACAGCCGTTGCAGGCACCCAGAGTGGACAGTGTCACTCTGGCGTCCTGTGGAGAGGGTGGCAGATGAGGAGGAATTTATGTTTTGTATATTGTTTCAACGGTTTCGTTGAAGTCCGCAAGCCGCAACAGCCTGCTGACAGCGTGATTAACCGGCATTCGTGATAAACGTCTCATCCATATTCTTCCCATCGCGAGGGAGCAAATAGTATTGGCGTTAAATGGGACTGCTGTATCATGCCAGACGACTGCCACATTCCCCTATGGGTCAGGACTGTTCGTTGGAAAATACTTTGCTGAATCCAAAAACCCTGGGATGTTTATATTGCTGCTTCAAATCTGGCTAGTTGGAGATTAACCTCCAAGTCCTGCACTGAGGAATTTCTGAAAGTATTCGCTTGATTATTCTCTGGAGTTCATATACCAGAAACCGCTAGAGAACGCTGGGGGTCTCACTGAAGAGCCGAACCCCTCGCAGCTGTGTCACACGGCGGCAGAATATCGGCGAAACACGTGTCTGGGCTTTTAGCAAGTATCTACGTCGGGAGTACGGTATAATACCTTTAATATATATATATATATATATATATATATATATAGTCGCAAGAAAATTCCCACCAGCGTCTGTTGTTACAATAATATGAGTGCGTAAGTAAAACTTATAAGAGGTCATTATAGGCACAAAATCATGTCCGTTAGAGCAGTTTCATCTTTACTGACCAACTGCCTACTCATCTTTGCAACGCGCAATCGAATGCTATATTGTTAACAGGCTAAGAAATGGTAACGCACTGTGCATTCGATCAGGCATGATGACTGGACGAAGTCTAACAAGCGCGACCAACAGGCTTGATGAAAAGCAGGCAGAAGGTGAGGATAAGGTTTCGACATGCAAATGTTAGCGTACTGCCGTTTTATGCAGTTGATCGAGTGCTAGGCCAGTTGCGCATTTCAAAGTGATGCAAAGTTGTAGAAGTCGTTCGTGCTGCCCTTAACCTCGTTTATATGTACCGCTTCGGTATTATGTCCCAGCTAAACATTTAAGAAGTTAGATACTTCGTTTTGGATCCAACGCAACTTGACATATGTAAAGGTGGTCGCGATCATCAGGTCGTCTTAAATGAACATTACAGTCCAAACACAATACCCAGATCCGTAAAACATCTTTATTGCCTATTCAATAATCCGTATATGAAACAGAGACAAATAAATATAAATCAGGTTGGAAGGAAAGTTCGCGCTGATAGTTTTTGGAGGTATTTTCTTTTTCCCACACAGACATACGGAATTATACACAACAGACCTCACAAAACCTGCTGAAATGTGGTAGTATGTGGTAGCAAAGGTGGAAGATGTATCTGCGATTACATATGTCAAGGACTATTAATTGCATCGTGTGTTTTCACAAGAAAAACACGTTAAAAGTGTGTATAACCTTCTAAAAAAGTGAAACAACTGAGTCCGCAATGATTTGAAATAGGGCAGCACAAATGGGATATGGGACTTAGCGCTTGGCCACATGTACGTCCAACTTTAATTGAATCGCGCGTGAACTAGTGAATAGTCCCCATTGAAGCAAACCACCATTTTCGGAAGAAAACAAGCGTGTAAACTCAGAGACGGCAAGCGATATTGGAATAATTAGAAATATTTTTAGCCTCAGTCGTTGGAGTGCTCAGGTTCTTGAGGATATTTGTCACTAAACCCAAAGGACTTTGTCACGGCATGGATGGCGAGAGGTTGCAGTGACGAAATGAAGGTCTGGAAAGCATAAAAGAAGACGATCTACCTTCCCCGAACAGGCCTCCCGTGCTTTCGTTCGAGGAATGCGCATAGTTGTTTTCGTCAATTCGGTGCATAAGCGTCACGTTCCAGATACTGAGAGCATTGGTTATGTTACGCTGCAGTTTTACAATAGCAGTTAAGTTGTGTTCATTAGAGACACCTTCCACAATAGTGTTCCCATTTTCCTAGTAAAAAAACAGAACGCAAAAGACAGATGATTTGTTATGCAGATTCATATGTTCATCGATTACTTTAAGATAAGTCGTTAATGGGCGCGTTTGTGAAGTCTAGCTAGTTACGTCTGCGTTCTTCCTTTGCGATGCAGTACGGTCAACTTAACTGATACGGTAAGACAATGACAGTTTTTCTAGAAATAACAGACACTTAAAAAATGTAATTCAAGAAAAATAAGTTCGATGGAGGAAATCGACAAAATTTGGTTCGTAGATTTTTGACTATAGTTTCCCATCTCGTCCGCACACGTCTAGTAAATGTGCGACGCAGTTAAAACTTTTAAGAGAGGGGACGACAGAGTTTGAGGACAGACGGAACAGATTGATATACATATATACAGTGCATGTGCTAACTCAGGAAATGTTAATCGAAAAGTTAAAATGCGTTTTCGACTCGAAAAGAGTGTCTTAGTAGAATTAGAATATTACTAATTCTGCAGCATAATCTGAAAGTAATTTAGCTACTTCAGAACGCCAGCTTTTGAACGAACATCTTTCCGGCTGCCTGCAAAAACCCCACTCCACAAAACAGATTACATATGTAGTATAAATTTTTTCTCATTAAATTATGATGCCTCTATAAATTCAAATATATTTCACAAAAAATGCCTAAAATATCTATCCATTTACATATTTGGTAAGAAGTTTTGTCTTAATAAAATTTTACACGTAAAGGTTGGGTATGATTCGGTTTTAAAAAAATTTCTCCAGGTCTTTAATAATTTTAATCCCGGCCTGCATTTAGACTTACATTCAGAGTTTCCAAAATACAAACACTACATATTCCATATATGAAACATCATACATTTCTTTACGTTTTTCAGAGGAAACTACGTGGGGTTCATAAAAAACTAGCAGTGAATTTATGCATTATTGTAGAATTTGCAAGCAATATTAGCGAATGCAGATATGCAATGTTTTATGAGCGACATTTCACGATCTAAAATTCTCATAATTAGAAACTCATTTAAAACTGAATTATGTCCTCCCTTAAGGACAAAGTACAAAGAAGACCCAACTCTCCTTCAAATGAGTATATAATGAATAATTTTAATATGTGTGTTCTACGAAATATATTTTAGGTTGCAAGGGAAACGGAATGTGTACTGGGCAGATATTTCATCAGCCTTATGCAGTACGAGAACACCAAGAAGGGGAGTTAATTGTCGACTTCCCTTTCCATTGTGAACTTAATTCCTGGAATGGTTGACTGGATGAAGTTGTGGAGGGTCTCTAGTTAATATCTTTAACAACAACGAACGTGTCATTTGTATATCGATTGCCTCCATCGGTATCACTTGACTTAATCGAAAAGGAAGATGACTGCGTAAGAGAGAAAATGGATAAACATTCCTCACTCAACGCATGAAAACTCGAAGTGTTCACAGAAAGTCGTTAATAGCTCTTTTACGCAAAGAAACTTGTGCGAAGTCGTTTTACGCTATGAGATCAACAACCATATCTCACACAAACAAAGGACTGTCAACAGCTTGCTTCACCGAGCAAAAACGCACTGTTCCGATGGACAAAACTACAGAATAGGACTGAATTACCTGTTTGAATTGTTTTCCCGGGGTTATACACTAGGGATTTTGTATGTCAATGCATTAAAAAACAATAGTCAAATAAAAAGAACTAGTTATCTTCAAGCAGGCGCCTAAAGCAGATACTTGGAGAACCCTCCCTACATCAGAAATCTGGATGAACTCGTTGAAGGACACTTGAGGAAACAACAAATACAATTGCCGCAAAGACCGGTGACTAACTATCGTAGTCAGCTTGTACACCCTAAGGATAGGGTTGACTATCTTCAGAAGAAGGAAATCGTCTACAAGATCCCATGTGAAGTCACCGATGCCGTATACTGTAGCCAAACTGGAAAAGTCCGTCCCCATACGCATCCACGAGTAGCCTTTAGCAGTTAGGAGATGAGACCACCTATTCCAAATGGCCACGCACATATTCGATACCAGGTATGATTTGCGCGATCGAAAAAATCGACAGGACAACGGGCTCGTGGCCCGGTGGGTAGAGGAGTGGACTTCTAAACCAACAGGTCGCGAGTGCGAGGCTCGGGTGTTCCACACTTCGGGCTTGGGTATGGCTGGCTGACGACGGCTAACAAGCCAGAAATGGCCATTCCAGTCTCTCTTGTCTTTGTCGGTTATACCATTCTACCCATATATCATGCGCCGCTGTGCGGCTGTTGGTTGGGTTCAAGAGAGTGCCCTTAAGACACACCGGAACGAGTGAGTTCCGCATGAACGATCGGTGAGCGCCCCCTACCACATAGAGGCCATCCATTCTGATAGCGCATGCATCAATCAACACGTAGAATTGGATACGGTGTACAACAGCCTCAAGAAAAGTGGAAAAGGCGTTAGCCAATCAGAACATTACACTAGCAGGAGTGACAGGGCAAAATCAATTGTTTCGGCGTGTTTAAATGTTAACTGTTTTGCACACTTCCCGAATGAAGACGACTTGGGGAACCAAGATCGAAAATTTACAATAAAACTTGTTTATCTTTCACAAAGAGCTTACTTCTTTCGAATATATATATATATATATTGTGGTAGGGGGCGCTCACCGATCGTTCATACGGACCTCACTCGTTCCGTTGTGCCTTAAGGGCTCTCTCTCGAGCTCAACCAGCAGCCGCACAGCGGCGCATGATATATAGGCAGACTAGTATTACCGACAAAGACAAAGGAGACTGGAATGGCCATTTCTGGCTTATTAGCCGTCGTCAGCCAGCCATACCCAAGCCCGAAGTTTGGAACACCCGAGCCTCGAACTCGCGACCTGTTGGTTTAGAAGTCAACGCCTCTACTCACCGGGCCACGAGCCCGTTGCCCTGTTGGTTTTTCGATCGGGAATATACAATGGTAGGTATATATATATATATATGACAGTGGGCGCTCGCCGATCAGGTTACGGAACATGCTCGTTCCGTTGTGCCTTGGGGCTCATACTTAAACCCTCGCAGGCAGTCGCACAGCGACTAGTAGTAGACATAGATGAGATGATACCGA
>CACRXP010000134.1:340183-358781 GCA_902702965.1 Spirometra erinaceieuropaei | reverse complement strand
CACAAAGCAAACAAGCTCCGTATGTGTGGCAAAGGTTACGAACAGGCAACCAATTACCAGGCCGAAGTCGGCCAAGTCATAATAGCAGCGAGGAGGGACGACAGAGAATGCGGGTAGATTGATACAGCACTGTTTCGGGCTTGTTTGCCTTCATTCAGCCAATCATAACCCTGACCATATGTGTGTGTGTGTCGCCTGGCTCGGATCCAAGGTGGCGGCACGCCCAGGTGCGGCTTCGGCCGTGTCAGCCTCCAAATCTCTGTTGTGTTGGTTGGAATCCTGGTTATTGTTGTGTGGACCAGGGGGTGTGGTGGAACGCCAAGGTGAGGATCCGTCCGAGCCATCCACCTGCGGCCTCCCTCGTCTCCGGTCTTCTTGACTCTGTCTTGACACCGGGCCCAGGCAGGGGAGGAGGAGAGAGTGTAGGTAGCAGCGCAAGTCTACCGGCACTATAAACCCCTGCGCAAGTCACCGTCCCTGCTCCCGCCGCTGATGCAGCTGTGGGGCACACGGTGGACATCGTCGAAATCGACGGTCGAACTGTCGTGTGTGTGTGTGTAAATATGCGGGCTGCCGACAAGAGCAATGAAGACTGGAATAGCCATTTCTGACTTAGTAGTTGCCATTAGGCAGTCATATCCAACTCCCGGTTTCTGCAATCTCTAAGGCTCAAATTCACGTTCCGTCGTTCAGAATCCCAACGCTCTCGGTAGAAAATGACGTCTTCTTCTAATCTTATACTCGAAGGAAGGGTGAAATTTGATTTTCAAAAACTTTTCCAATTCCCGAATAATTTTGAACCCGCTCTACCGTTACACTTGCATTCAGGGTTTCCAAACTACAAGCCGTATATTTTCCGCGTACGGAAAATCACACAGTTTTCTTCGGAAATAAAGGGAGACAATATAGGGTTCATAAAATTTAGTAAAAGATTTGATCCGTATTGTTAACTTTACGAGCCACATTGGTAAATGCAGAGACATGGTGATTTATGGACGGTCATTTTACGGTTTTTAAAAGTCCCACAATAAGAAACGTTTTAAAACCTGATTAGGCCCTTTCTTAAATTATAACATTTGAAAACGAGGCAATCTTCCACCAAATGAGTGAAAGAATGAATACTTTTCTGCATGTTTTTCATGAAAGATAATTGCATATATTTGGCATCAAAAACAACGAGAAAAATTCACACTACTTGACTCGCCATTTTTAGAGGGCGTAGTTTGTCATGCCGCATTGGAACCGCTCACAACGCTGTATTTTACAGGAACTCACAGAAAACGGCAATTTGACAGGGGTGTTTCACTTTTTCTAAGGGCAGCTTTGGCATGTGATATCGCAGACACGAGAGTCGGTTATGTTCGCAAAAATGACGGTCTATACCACAGCATGCAAAAGACTTAATATACCAACTTATTTGTTAGAATTAATAATGCTGAAACTTCATTTGGCGTATATGCCTTTCAGCAGCCATCTGCAGGTATTCAATGGCAGAATGTGCACTTATGGTGCAAGAAATATCACGCGCTTAGATTGGAATATTATTAGGAAATGTTCCGCAAACTGTCCCAAATAGACCGGATGTTTTGCGTAAAACTGTTTTGCATATAGCGTGATGATAACAAAAGATTTATAGATCAGGTGTGTAATTGCCCAAATGCAAGCGTAATACGGTTAATGGTTGAGGATAGGTTTGTTCAAGAGTTGATTAGTCGTCCTGCAACTGCTTTAATTAAGAATCTTTTGAACAGAAGTTTATGCTTATCAGTGATAAAGCATAAGGCAGGCACAGTGTGTGCAAATTCCGTAGGCCGTTCTTTTAAAGGGATGTCTTGTAAAAAAGGATTTACATCCAAAGGAAACTGGGAGCGCATACACATGCAAGTGGTAGTTCGCCGGTAAATGATAACATTACAAAGCCATCCGCCGACCCAAAAAGGCTGACTTTGTTGCAAATAGGTACCGTACAGGGAAAGAACGTATTGTACAGATATACTACGCCATGAAATGAAATCATCCACTGCATAGCCTCTGCTAGATATTATAACTGCGAGGAACGCATACTAAATACTATGCAGAAGTCAATACTACCACATTTAAACAAATACATGAGGAAAGAAACTAGGCTATGTAAGATATGCAGGAGTATAGAACACATTTTTTACACTTCTTACATTCGTGGTGCTCTATTTCGATAATCACGATGCAGAGAAGTATATATTATGCGAATAGTATAGCACTTTCATCCTTAAATGTACTGCACGTATTGTATGCTGTTTTTTTAAAGCTACGAGAGCCAATTTCAATGAACGGATCACCTAGACAGCAATTTCGGATGTTTATTTTTGCAGAAAATCCATATTTGGTGGTCAGTAGTAAACACTTTGACTTGTCAACGTATTAATGGTTGAGGTGTTTGTTTTAAGACATGTTTTATGGCGGGAAGCCCAAGTACGGCAAATTTACCTCACAGGCAAAATAACCAGACATCCGGTCCACCCCCATCTGGCAAACTACTTCGTTGCATACTATGTTTTTGCATTGAAGTCCGCAAAAGCTTCCGTTGCCAAAATCCAACTCTGTTATCTTGAAAAAGCAGCTGTAAATGCGCCAAGCGCGAAACCGCTGCGTAACACCAACACGTCTGGATAGCAAATTCTGTACGTTTAGCGGTGACAGCATGTCTGTCGGGACTGGACATGCGTTGGGATCCGTGGCAACGGTTCCTGCAAAAAAATATTTGCGTATATCAGAAAGAGAACAAAATATCAAACCTGTCGCCGATGAGCACGAAAGGACTTCTGAAGATAAAAACGAAAGTACAAAAGGTATCATTGCATCATGCATCCTCTGCAAATACCGGGTTAATGTGCGAGCAAAGTATCTCCAACAGCTATTTACGCAAACTTTCCACTAAGTGCTGATAGGCTCTTACGAAGACTCATTTCTTTGGAGAGTTGCTTAAGGTTGTCGCGTCATCTTGACCTCACTGTCTGAATATCACATGCAATCCAAAGTTCACAGCGAGGTTCAGCTTAATCGATCTCTAAAATGACAGCCAGGGTTCAGTTTTTAATTCAACCAAACTGACTGAGAAATCACAAAGTCCAATTCAAACCAGACCATCGGCGAAAGTAGCTAATCCATCGTTCTTAGTATCTGGAATGTGTTACTATTGGAAACCAAGAAAGTAATTGGATTCCTAGAGCAGATACAGCTCAGGCGCTCGTTTCTAAGCATGGCATACACAAATGTCTGAAGTAATTGCCGTCATTAGGGAAACATAAACAAGGTTTGTGAATTCCCCTACGTATAATATGTCTCACACAAAGATGGAAGCTAGGTTGAGGCAAATACGTCACTAGTCTTGGTTTGCAAATCAGAGGTAAGGTTTTCAGTTCTTTTTGGAAGTCGTAAAGAGGGAGGTATAAGCGTTGAACAACCTTTGTCTTCGATCGACATTTCGGCCTCATACTCGATCCATAAACGGGGAGGAATCAGATAAGTGTAGTGTAAGGCACAAGTGCTGTAATATTCATAGGATGCAGTTGCATGGTTGACGGCTATTTCACTCATCGCAGACGGTAGCACGTGTTGGATGTAGCTCTCTGAAATCGATACTAGGAATAGTTAGTCTTGTTTGATTTCGGAGGAAATTAATGCGTAAACTTGGAGTAAATCTTTCAGAACAGACCTTCTTAGTTAAGGTTAGAACTTTGATATGAATATATGAGCTGAAATTCGTCGGCTACTGCGGAATAACGGCGTAATATTAAAAAAACCACCAACACGCAGCCAGTAGTATATAATTGTTTAATTATTTACCGTAGTGAAAACATAAGTACCAGTTAAAAGCAAAGACATGCGTGTTTCGTCGATCTTGTGCCGCTGCCTGGCGTAACTGCAGGGGTTTCGGCTCAGCAGTGGGAACCCCAGCTTTTCCTTGTGTTTTCTGTTATATGAACTCCAATTTCACCTTGTCTTGCTTAATTTACTAGCAATTGAATGCAGTAACTTGATGCAAGTCTTTCTGAACAGATCTTTTCAGGCACGGTCCTGACGCAGCTGCGTCAGGCGGCGGTCCAAGATCAGCGAAACACACGTGTCTGGGTTTTTATAGCTAATACCTGCGTTGTCAGTACGGTAAATAATTACTAGGAACAGTGTTCAGCATGTCCCCGTGTTGCAAATTACTTTGCCAAGGTAAATGGTCAGTGTTGAGTACGTAACCGGATTGCCATTGCGTTGGTTCCTCGAGTGATGACCAAAAATCGATGAGTCAATCAGATTGTGACTCACACGGTTGTTATCATCCCTCGCAGGAATTTCGACAGCATCGAACTGGAATGTGTGGCCAGGTCTAGAGAAATTAGCCACAGCTGGCATTGTTCCTCCTCTTAGCCGCTGCGATCACATGACTGCGCGTCTGAGGTAGTCTCCCACTTTCGTTGACATATACGGCTTAGCCATAACTGTCCCCGATGCAGTAAACGAGCGTGGGCATTTCCTACACTGGCAGTGAGTATCTCCATCTAATATCATGACGCCTGGTGGTTGCCACTAACCTGTTTGTAGCCGCAGACCCGCGTGGCATAGGGAGGCACCTGACAGAATTCAAGATGTTTTCGGACTCCCAAAACGCTAATCCAGATCTCCAAACTGTCGAGTTCGATCTTTTGTCTCGTTCGCATGCATGCACCAGTTTGAGAAGTTACGAATTAGACATTCCCTCTAAGCACTCGTCGACGAGATTTAAACTAAATCACCTTGTCCTTTGATTTGCTGCAATGCCTCTTCACATGCTGCTCTAGCGCCCTGATGCCACTGCGTTTAAACAATCGGGTAGGTTGTTCGTAATTCTGCACCATCAACCGTCGTACAACGGACTTTTCATCTTATTAATCAAGCTGCGATTTTGTAAGGACACAAAAAAGATAAGCTGGGGCGATAAAGGTTTATCTCACGCATGGCTGCATGTTGCCCACGCGTTTTGACAAAAAAATTCTGGATAGTAAACGGTGATTACATTTCCGCCGGAAATGGACATGCGTTAGAATCTCTATCCTTCAGCTACGTATTTCAATGCGGAAACATTGACTGCACTATCGTCTAATAAAAGTCTGCTAAATGAACTGCCAAGAAGAGGAAACAAGCTTAAGTTTAACTTTATGATAAGTCATCCAAGGACAACATTGATTACCCTTTCCATCAAATACGGACGTTCATGAGTCGCATGGGACTAAGAAAAATGTGTTTTCTATGTCATTTTCGGACGGCAGATTCATGGCGGATTCATTAAATGCTTACAATCCCAGCAGCGAACTGAGATGTTCCACCTTCTCCTCGCATTCTCAAAATGCCCATAAACGCAACTGAGTACTTGATTACTTATCACATCAAACTTGGCCTCTTTCAAAACTTAATCTACGTTTCCGCAGTCAAAATGACAACATTCAAAAAACTGCGGGTTCAGGACATTTGCCAACGTATTCAAATCCGGATTCACTCCTAATCGGTATTTTTTGTGTCAACGACTTTGCAGTTTAAAGCATATCGTAAATCTGAGACATTAAGTTGTTGGGCGACAGGACAGCAACATTCTGTTCTGACTCAAACACAGCAGACTTAAATTCCGCATAACGGGCAGACAACGGTAATTTTTTAAGTCATCCGTGTACATTTGTTATGATTATCGCCGAAAAGTAAACAATGAGTTAATTACAGCATCACAATTTTAAACAAGCCGCCAATATTCTGCCTGACAGTCCGAAAAGATGTTTCCTCAGAATAATTTATTGAGCAAACCTGTAAATGATTAGACAAATAAGCAATGATAGCTGAACTTATTGGAATACCACATGATAGCAGAATGTATAGCACCAGAACTATACTCCGTGACAAAGAGGGAACATTAAGTATGGTTTCGGTTATTCTAAACCGTGTCCCTATTAGCCTACCATGCCTGCTGTAATTGGAAAATGTGAATGGTCCGGGCTAGATAGATGTCATTTTCGCCAACCAAAGGTTGCCTGTGGTTCGTTAAGGAAAGTTTTTCCCCTAGGAATATCATAATCAACTTGTGAACGACACCAGAATAGCACTCAGGGTCGTTCAGCGAAGATTGCTTACGGATTGCTATACATAAAACATTTGTGCTCACTTAAGCAAAAACACGCATATATATGATGCACATGTATGTGCTCGAACACTGGTTGTCAAATTATACCGATTTTCTGCTAGTCCGCGTATTTCAATCACAGGGAACTTGAAGTACTGTCACAGATACATTGTATTCATATAGTTCACACCAAGGTATCGATCGTACTTTCTCAGCTACACCCTAATTTTAGCGAGATAAGAGATTGTGTTTTACGCTGCACCCATAGTGTCTTAAATCGAAACAATGCGCGAAAAGTAAAAATGAATTAGTCAACATGCGTAAGAAGTCCAGCTGGTGTAACAACACAATTTTGGTCTCGGAAAGCCACCACTTTCAGGCTGAGAAGTCCCATGTAGTGCGCGAACCTATTGAACGAAATATGCAAGCCTATTTTAGCAATATATTTTAAACATCTTGCATCTATCCGTTTTATTCTTCATGCGCGTTATTCCTACAATCATCTATGAAGTCAAAATACAATTTTAGCAATCTGAACATTTGTTCAGCTGGAGAGATCAGGTGATACAACATGCGATATTTCAAAGGTCAGCATTTGCGTGCGTATGCAGTGAGGTGACAAACACAAGAGGTCTCCGTCACCATAAACTTAAGGCTGGGGCAAGCATAAACTCTTCTGCTTGAACCGCGTAAAGTAGTTTACAATTCTCCCTTTCGGCGGACTATCGGCAGATGAGTGGCGTCACTCGACGATGTCAGCTCTTTTTGGTCAGCAACGACTACACGCGTGCAGTCAGCCGACATGTAGACTTGTTAGTTGTGATGTTAAAACATGAGGGACATTAGCCTTGTCCTGTGCAACCTAGCAGAAGTAAAGAAAGCGTGTTAGTGTCTGACCACAGTAAGCTAAGGATTACTTTTTCCTAACACTTTACTTGCACCAAAATCCAATGATTCAACGACTGTTAATTTTACAATCATGTTCGGCCATCTACATATCTTAAGAATTCCATATTTTTAGAATTAAAACGTAAAAGTAATTTAATAAAAAAAAACTAGAATCTAAAGAAAACAAATAATGCATTATAATGATTTGCCATCGAACGAAATACCGTATAGATATTGAGCATTTTTATTGACAAATTCATAGACAAATGCAACACTAGCATGTGAACGTTAGGGGACATTTAACGCAACCTGGACATTTTCAACAGAGCAATGACAACAATTATATCTGACATTTTATCCAGCACGCAGACCTAACACTAACACGTCTCGAAGAATGAAAAGATGTGACGATGATTTTGGGCAATCAGACAGGCAAACTTCGTCTTGCGTTACAATTGCCCTCTATAAGAAGATTGTATATCAGTTACGTCAAAATATAACACTTTAGCACCCCTTGTGTTAGATCAATCGGTCAGTAGGTTTGGAATGAACGCCAGAAGCCCTGAAAACTCCATTTGAACGGTACAGGCGTTCGGACTTTACCGCATTCGGTCTGTGAAAATTTCCGCATGGGTCAAGTTTTACGCACAAAAAGGAACTGCTGAAAGCATGTAAGTGGTATATTTATAGTCATTTTAGTAATCCGTTAGATCAGGCTTCGGTACTTCGGGTTGCCTTTCAGCACGTGAGTATCCAGTTGTCTCCTGAAAAAACTTACGATAGGGGAATTTACAGCATACGTCGGCCAATAATTCAACTGGCGAATGACCCTCTGTGGGAAAAAAGAGGAACGTTGATTTGTGTGGCACACATCCTTCTGAAGCTGGTAATCGTGTCGTCTGAGATCAAACTTTGGTGCCATTTCAATAAGCTTTTCCCAGTGGACATCCAGATCAAGTCCTCTTAGCAAGTGGAACATTACTGTGGGGTCACATCTGTCCTGCCGGTAGTAGGGGGATAGACATTCAAGGCCGTCAGGGGCTGTTCGTACGTAAAACGTTTGAGGTCATGAATAGCTTTTGTAGCACGTTGTTGTATATCTGTCCGTAGCTACGGCCACAAAACCTGCGCAGCATTTTTCGGGTGCGACCACACATATGCTTCAAATACCTTACCAAATACATCGGCAGCCAAGTCAATAAACGTTCTTCGTATCGCGTTCATGACTGACATTGTTCGTACTGCGACGTTAGAACACTGCGTGGTGACGCTTAAATCGTCTTTAATAAATACGCCGAAATCTTTCTGCACACGTAAGGTTTAAGTGGTTGGTAGTTCAGGAGATACTGTGGTGAGGGTGCATTTGTTCCTCGCCTTGTTGATACTACGTGCATTATTATATATATTTTGACTTTGAATTTCATGCGCCATAGTTTTACATTAGAAAAGAGCGGTCTGTAATAACTTTTTTAAATAGTAAAAATCATAAGCACTGACAATGATCGTGAATTAATTTTTGCAAGCGTCAGAATAGGCTTTTTCAGGCCATGGTTGGAGGTCGAAGAATGACCTTTGACCGGTTTTTTTAATTCGCAGTCAAAGCTTAATCTGGTACATTAAACTCCACCATAAATGTAAACCTGCCATGCAATCGCATTCTACCCGACATGCGTGCGCAGTATAGCCACACGCGTTCGGCAATATTCTTGCCGTGTGGTGTTCGTAGTCAGGAGCAAAATTGACCGCCTTATCAAATTCGTCCTAATGACGCATTTTACAATCGGGTTTGTATCATCAAGAGTCAGAGCCGTACAAAATTCTTATTAGATTGGGGCCATCGCAGCCTGGCCGTCGTTCAAAATGACAAACATAGAGGCAGAATACCTAGAGGCCGTTAATCCTAGCGTGTCGGAGCTATTATTAGTAGCGTTAAAGGGTATACCAAATTATCACGAGGAATCACGCTATAACATAAGTTTCTCTACCCCGTACCCCACTCTTTGTCTCTCCTCCAAAATGTTAAACCTTACACAAAGCAACTGCTGTCGTCTAATCGAAACTTAAAAACATTTTCTAAAATATTATACTCAAGCAATGGACGCCTGACTTGAATGGCCAATATGTATCATTCTCTAAACAAGGTTAAATAGTCGTCATTGTTTAAAACAGGTTTGCTAGCTACAACTCGTCGTACGATCTAATCACGTACCCGATATCCAAAAGAAGTATTAACATGAGGAACTCATCATGCTGTTGTTTGTGTTTAAATGTTTAAACTGCAGTGAAGGCCTGCATTCAGTTGTGCATAAAAAACTCCAGAGAGTTAATACATCAGTGTCTAAATTGTAACACCACCCAAGAAAATGCATATTCTGCAACATAATTTAATACCTCATCTGCTGTACTCTTAATGGGCATTTGAAGGAAAAAGGTATGATAATGATTTGCAAATTTGCGCTCAACAATTGTCGACAGGATGCAGCGTGCTGTGCCCGTTATATTGATGTAGACCAAATTTGAACAGTAGGCCACAGAGGTAGGACAAAGATATTGTTTAGGACCAAATATTTTGGTACAATATATGTAAGTTGGACAGAGAGTTGTGTGAGCTTATCTCACGACACATATTAGGTTGAATTACGATTAAGGTGAACAGTGAGCGACAGTAACAGGAAGAGCAGAAGTCGGAGGAACAGGAGAAGGACCTTTAAATCCACTGTTATTACTTCCCCACCCCTGTAGTCATGATTTTCGCGGTTTTTTGATGTTCTCTCCTCATTTCGACCCCAAACGCTCTGCTGCCGATTACGGCAGAATCCTTTGTTTTCGCCATCTACCAGTAGTTTGTTGGGTCAGCAAGGAAGTGTCATGGATGTGTCTCCCCGTACACATTACTGACCCCTCATCGGCTGGATCTCTAAACGGACTGTGACCAATCGCATCTGGCTTTTGCTCGTCTCGCCACTTTGACTCGGGGAGCCTCATCCGACTTAAGATGTCTGTCTTGACGATGTCTGTTTTGAATCCCTTGTGCAGTACCATATGCAAGTCAGTGCCGTCTGACCCGCACATATGCCCGTTCATAATCGAGAGCCTTAATCTCCTTAAAGGGTAGTCAAATAACACTCATTTTGTCTTTTTTCAAAAGAAGAGGTAATTTTCACTGCATGATCACCGTTTTTTCGTATCGAACTGCTTATTGAATAAGAATAAACTGGATACTGCACAACTGTCTGCATACTTATTCTAAAATTCAATTGGAAATATGTATTTATTTGCTATGAATGCATCCCCAATGAAACAATTAATTTATTCGTTTGCCCAAGACCAAATGGAAGGTAGGCGCAATTGCCTTAAACAGTTGCACGAAAGGATATATGCCGGCATACTATGTAGAGTTTGACATAGAATCTAAGCAGGTATCAGATATCTAAGGGGAATTATCACGCAATATTGAGGCTCCTAACTCTTAGGACATCGTTCAAGAATTTGTGCATTGTATGTACAAGACCCGTCCTTATCGATTTACAGCGGGTTTGAATTGTAGAATTCTGCAATAGGACCGCAATCATAGCTAGGATCAGACATTGTGGTGCGATGCATGTCAGACTGGCAACAGATTACATGAGCGTTATCTCACAACGCATATTGCGTTGGATTATGATGGAGGCGGAGAAGAGGAAGAACGAAGACCAGTAGGAAGAAGACCAGAAGGCGAAAGAGGAGGAGGAGAACAAACAAAACGACCAAGATGAGGAGCAGTTCTGCAAGTTTCGTCTGATAAACACTGAGCATCGCTTGATCTATGAGTCGCTACAGCATTTAACTGTTTTTTTCTAAATTTAGAAGGTTAAGGAAATATGATGTCGAAGTTAGGTAGTTTTTAGTAGCTGCATATTTTCTGAGCTATGTAAAAGGCCTTTGGGCATAATCGGCATGAGTCAGTGAACTGAAGATCGTGTCGTGCGATTGCCTAAGAAGCAAAGTCGTGTCGAATAATGATAGCAGTCGCTGATCTATAATAATAGAAAAATCCTCCCAGAATTATGTCATTTGGGTTCGTGAAGTGCTATATGGTCTGCCAGGTGTAGCAAGCCCACAGGATGTGTGATAGAAGTTCCTACATTTCAAATGCATTTCAGATGACTTTGAGTTGAACTGCTCAGGGGAGATGACGGCGGAAGTGGAGGAGGGAACTGTCTTCCCGATGTGCAATGCCGACAATGGCGTCAAAGAAACCTTGAAATCTGTGATTGTAAAAGGTGCGTATATTTGACAGTATGTTCAACGAATATATTTTTTTGTTCATTTGTTTTGGATAATAAGCACGGCTCTTTAAAGCCCCACTGATTAAATTCCAGCTCGTTAGGAACCACTGTGCATTAACAATGAAAATATTTGCTATTAAAACTGTACATGAATCATTAGAGTAGTATTGTTCCAGAGAAAATATTTCCGTGATTGTGATTGTAAAAGGAGTGGGAGGAGCGCGGTAGACGACATAAGAACGGAGTGAGGTAGATGAAGAGAAGTTCTGTAAGTTTCATTTGATAAACACCGTTTATTGCTTGTTCTTGGAGCCCCTACAGGGTAAAATAAACACTGTCAAAGCATAGAAATGAATTCGAGATGAGCTAGATGGAAATGGCAAACGTTTCGCTTCCAACAGTCACGCAGTTTTGGCAGTTTATCCAGAAACGTCCAGTTTATTTGATGATACAATCCGCTTACCAAAAATGGAGGACTTAAATTGGAACGGCCCTTTTAAATGAAGTCCCAGTCTATTACTTACGTCGAATAAAATTGCCGCATTATGCCATGTGAAAATAAAGACTACTTACTGGAACATTATACGCAAGGTATGCCGTACTGAGATTACATGCGTAACTTAACCTAACTTAACTATTAAAAAAGAATGTTTATTCAAGAAAGTCGCAGATAGACACAGATTCCCTGAAGCGATGTACGAAACAGGATTTCTCAGCATACTCCTTACAATTCATCCTACGATCTAAGCAGACGCCAGATATCCAAAGGAAATGTTTATATCAAGAAAACAGTCATCCTTTGCTTCATATGATTTCCGTTAATTAGTGCGAAAACTACAGTCAGAAACCAGCATCCCTATGTGTATGGAAATGCTACGGAACTACGTTGCCTGATAGTTTAAATTGCAGTCTCATCTAACTGAGACTTTCTAAACAAAAGCGTATTCTGGTGCGTCAGCGGATGTGCAATCTGCTGTACGTTTGATGCGTCTTTAAGCAATTTCGGCAAAGCGTCTATGGATTCGCTGATCTGCGGTTGCCCGTTGTTCAACAGATTCTTGCCGACCTGTCACGTATGCGATCCGCTCATCTCGCCTAGGTCAGTAGAATTCCAATGCCAAGTATTCTCGGATTTCTTGGTACAATGTGTATCATTTGGACAGTAAAGTTCGCGGACGCTACCTCAAAGCATATGTTAGGATGGCTTACAATGCGAGTGAGCAGTGAGAAACATCGGGAGCGGAAAGACGAAGGACAGGGAGGAGGCTAAGGAGGAGTTCTGTAAGTCTTGCTTGATAAACACCGCTTATCGCTACGGTAGTTTATCGCCTTTTCCAGATATAGAGGGATTAGAAAAAATGTAAGCGAATTGAGGTAATTGCTAATAACTGAATGTTGTCTGGACACGTCAAAGGTTTTAAAGTTTACGGATCTAGTATGCTGGATGTCATGACGTGCGGTTTCACAGAGTACGAGAGTGCGGAAAAATAAGTAATAGCATACGTCTAAGATAATACGAAATACTAAGAATTATGTGGAATCACCGCAGAGCTCCCCCTATGAGAGAGAAAGTCATTCGTGATTTGTTAAAAAGCTTACCGTGAAGGACAAGCTCAGAAGTCCCTGCATTTCAAATGTACTTTAGATGGCATTGAGTTGAACTGCGTGAAAGACGATTATGAAGGAAATGAAGGAAAAAGCAGTCGTCCCGATTTCAAATTCAGACAAGTTCGCCAAAGATATTTCGAGAGCTTTGTTAGGGAGAAATTCGTACATTCAGCAACAATGTTAAACAAAGTATGTTTTTAATCTTAAGCGTTAAAATGATAACATCTGGCTGTCAGAAATGAAGGCGTACAACGCAAGGCTACTCCCGGGTGAATGGAAAATGAATTATGTGACTGGTATCCTGAGTAACATAAGTGTATCTCATAATTACTCAAGGCAGAACCTGCTAGAATTTGCTGCAACGTGTATAGAATTACGCAAATTCCCTGCGTAGCTAGCTCTTTCGATGGCGATTTCGCGATCTACTATTGGATTATTTTTTTACGAGGGACGAGTCCGGAGACGCTATGGCAGAAATCCGTGCATTTGGATAATATTTTGGACAACATTAGATCATGATGTACGCAGGCAAACTTGTGGGTCTCAAGGAAAACTCAGTCCTCACGGTGCCTGAGACGGACAATTCCACTGAAGAAATAGGAAATGCTTCAGGTGTAACGGGTTCTCCAATTCAGAAACTTATGAAATTAAGCATTATTTCTTAACAAAGACGAAACATTTATTTGAAGACGAAAGACGGAGTTTTGCTTATATACAAAGTTCAGATGGATGGTACGAATGCTTGCCTAGGTATCAAAGAGGAGAATAATAAGAAATCATAGAAGGCACTGCTCTAAGGTTGTGCAAGATGTATCGACTTACTTTAATTACTGCATAGATCGGACATATTACATGAGGTTTCGTAGTACTGTGATCAGTACTACGAAGACCGAAGACGAAGGGTTGGATTTACATGAAGTCAGGATGAATTCTATGAAGGTTTTTCTGGGCATCATAGAAGTACGTAACGATCATATCGGGTGCTGTTACACAACTTGGTCTGCGATAGCGTGGGCGTCGGAAGCTGGCTGCAGAAAGTCAATGTAGAAACACCACGATCATGGCCATGTGTGATGCCAAATTCAGACTACTGGATTCTTCCCACACGTTAGTTTTGTTATGAAGCGACAGGACGCAGCTGATGAGCTCTCGCGAAATTTGTTGGTACCACTAAATCCTGCCTTGCACGGTTACTTCAGCTTCGTGAAGAAATTTTCTACGCTGGTTCCTAGGTCGTCGTTAGACGTTGGATAAATGTGCGAACAGCAGTTAACATTTCAAACGGGTCTAAAAATCGATACCTGTTCAGTGTTTGCGCCAATAAGCTGCCGCCGTGTGCGTCATTGTGCATCAATTGGTTCTCGTTTCTGCAGCATTCTCCTGCGAATTTTGCAAATAACATCTAAAAAACACGTCGATAAATGCTTAACTCACCCGACTGCATGACCTTGAGAAACTCTCGGCAGACGTCAACTCTGAGATTATTATTCCCATCGCCGGTACTTAGGTTATGCGTGACAACTTGTGGCAGATGTTCTCGCCCCTCAAATGCCAGTTACTGCTCGTGAGTGCGTGTAGGGTCGGAGTTGTCCGTTTGGCTACAATATATGGCATCGCGGGCATCGCAGGGGATCTTGCGGGCGAATTCCTATTGAGATAGCCAAGCCTATCATAGGTTTAACAAGATGAATGCATCAAGTAGTCGTGGCGTCTGCCCACGTGTCTTTCACTGAGTTCAGACACATGTTGTGTTGCATAGCAAGCGGATTAAGGACTTCGATTATTTTTTTGAGTTGCATGGCCACAATGTCTCCATGCGACTGCTCTGGATGCAACTGTAATATAGTGATAAATTATGTCGGATGTGAATACTTATTGGTGAGAATTTTTGATTGTGCTTCAACCGTGGTCACGCTGAATCGAGAGCCATATTAATGAAGTAACCGAGAGAGTTGCTTTTTAATTTCTCCAGAAATACACTACTAACTTGGAGTAGACCAGTTTGTACTTAGGTCCATATGCGGAGACCGAAATATGATGCATGAGTGTTTGGGCCGAATTCAATCATCCCCGTAATATGCATTAACTGTCGACGGGCAGCTAGTAGTATATTTAAGCATTAGAAGACACCATATTAGCAGCAGTTAAGTCAAATTTTAGTCCGTGCCTGAAGACCTTATTATAAACCGTTCCACTTCAATTTGGCCTATTGACGAGTCGAATCCTTCTCACCTATGCCCTGCAGCGGCAGAATATCGATGAGGCACGTCTGTCTGGGCCTTTATTTAGTACCTGTGCTGCTAGTATGGCATCTTGAGAAAATGTATGGAACAATTGGTTTGCCTACATCAGATCCCATTTGGATGCGCAGAGCTGGTAAATTGTACGCAAGTTATGAGATCTGTTTTACTCTCAACTATGCCGGCGCAAAAAAACAACACGGTTTCCACGCAAGCTCACTGACCCTATACATGGTTTTGAACACGGAAGTATGAGTCATGTCGTTCTCTTTTGGGACAAACAAAGCTAAAGATGACAAGAAAGCTACAGGAATAAACTACACCCAAAACGACAAAGCTCTTTTGGGCACATTATATGGCCGTCATATTCGAGAAGTGTTTAAACGATATATTGTCCATGCCTGGGTCACTGTTAGGAGGGGAATGTCTATTCATATTGACCCAACTGTGGAAAACTCGGCGCCTCGGTGGGATTCGAATCCACACAGTAAGGGGAAGGCTTTAGCGCAGCCAACGCTCTAACCACCTGAGCTACGAGGCCCCGCCGGACGATGCGAGGTTAATCACATTTGGGTCAAGTTGGGTCAATATGAATTATTCAAAATCGGCCAAAATATCAATGAATGTCTATTCAGTCAAAAAAGCGGCAGGGCTAGGTCTTACAGACTCACTTGAGTGATAAGAAATGGACAGTTTCCTAAAACAATTTTAGCTAAAACACCAATCTTAGTCACTCACTGTCTTGGGAAATCGAAGAGAGCGTAAGCAAAGCTCGAAGCCCGTGCAAGGAAGCGCATGCTAACCGATGGTTGGTGTAATCGAAGGTGGCGTGTACACACACTCTCCGCGACACAGCCACTCGCTAGATCAAGCTAATAAGGAGAGTGCAATCACAAATGGAAGGCCACAGAAGGAACCGCGTGTCAATTCGCAGTACATGAGGACTAGAGTGAAATCGACGGAGTCTCTATCACACCGAACAATGCCATTAGCATACCTACTCAAACATTCGGTGGATTAAGCATATAAAGAGGGCTCCAGCAGGGCTCAAAGCACGGGCAGGGAAGCGCGTGTGAACTGATATTTGATGTAACCGAGGTTGGCGTATAAGCATTTCCATTCTCGAAACCTAGAGAATCACCTGATTAAAATAGGAAGGAAGGCGCAAACACGTGATGCATGTAAAGCGAATGTGATCGTACCTACTATAATTGTCTTAATAAGCTAACCATAGGATAGCAGTCAAGGGGGCTTGCGGGAACAAACCTCGCCCTCTCAGCTAAATCCCCACCAGTGGGGATAACCCGAGTTTATGCAGTTAGACGAAGTCCTGCTGCAGTCTTACTGAGTCTTAATTTGTTGGCATTTTCGCACAGACAAATCCAGTAATTGCTGATGATGACATTTAAAAATTGGGCTAGATCACATTTGGTAGCCCGGACCCACATTACAGGTGGCCGGGGGGTTTGTTTACTGTGGATATTTTGTGGGGCTCCATAATCACATCTGACACATTTGGCATCCGGTTTACATTTAAGGTTAGGATTAGGGTACCGGTGAATGCTTTTCGATTTTCCGGTTAGGGTTATGCATTTAGGCTTAGGTTTTTGGCTTATGGTTAGGGTTTGAGCGAACGAATAAATTCCAGTATTACCGTTAGGCTTCTCAGTAACGACTATGTCTAAGGGCTACGGTTACGTTTACGATTTCGGCTAGGGTTAGGGATAGGGTTGCCGTTAGGGCTAACGGTTAACGGTAGTGCTTCCCATTCCGTGCTGCCAATTGCGATCTAGCCAAAAAATTGTTATACAAACTTCTACTCTGAAGTCGGATCAATCTGGGCGTCTCACTAACGAGTGGTTGGAGGTCATGTTGCCGTCAACCATAAAGACACTACGGAGACGATGGCGCAGTCTCGTGAGACGCAAGCAGTGTTGTGAAGTCCGGTCAGAATCTGCCAGGATATTGACTCGACTAATGCAATTCATCGCTTACAGCTGGACACTAACAGACAAATTCATTATGACAACTCCCAACCTCCTTCCTTATCATCGTTACTGAAGTTAAAATGTCTGAAAGCGTGTGCTATGCCACTATCAGCAAAGCATGGACCTCGTAGCCGAATATGCGCTGGCAGTTCCCTGATACCTGGTTCCCCGCCAGTAGATGCGCTTGCGCTTCCGCTGGGTATACAGTCGCCCCCCCTCTATCTGACCATTGTTGGGGTGTTGTTGATGCTGCTGTCGGTGGGAAATCCTGATCAAGTGTTTTTGTGGACTAGGGGGTGTGGTGTTAGGCCTAAGTGCCGGTCCGGCCGCGCCAGTCACATGCATCCTCCTTTGCCTCCGGTCATTTTTATTTTGTCTTGACACTGGGTCCATGTGGGGTGTGGGGAAGAGGGGGTGCGGCAGATGCTACGGCAGCCTAATATCATTACCAACTAATTCACGCGCAAGTCAGCGTGCCTCCTGCACCTAGCTGTGTAGCAACCAGTACACATAATCGGAATCGACGGCTGAACTGGCAAATGTCATTGCCCGCTTTCTAGCACTATATGGGGGACGAGGAGGACGAAAATGTAAGGGTATGTTTTGTCCCCGGGGTAGGCCTAATAGTACACAAGACTGTGCAATAATTTTCCTGTTCTAACAACACAGGTATTAGCTAAAAGTACGGTAAATTATTGCACAATGCTATACTACTGGCTGCCTGTTGGCGGTTTGTGAATATTAAGCGGTTATTCCGCAGTAGCTGATGGATTTCAGCTCAAATATTCCTAGCAAATTTCGGACCGTGCCTGAAAAGGCCTGTTTCGAAAGAGTTACTCCATGTTCGCGCATTAATTTCCTCGGAAATTAAGCAAGGCAAGTACACAAGACTTTCTACTGCATTTATTTAAGTAGGTGTTGTTCGATTGCGTATTCTCCCGATTATCAATTAGGCTTGGGCTGAGTGGTTCACCGGCCTGTGCTATTGACCTTGCAGACAACCGCCCCGAGAACCAGGCTCTGCAGAAATGCCAGACAACTGTCTACGACGCTACCACCCTAAATCTCTTCGGCTGATTGCAAGAAAAAATGCTGAAGTCGGATCCTGCTATGCAGTTGCGTGTCCATCATCTTTGTTCGGAATAAGTCCTCGTGTGGTGGGGATGACCAGTTTGCGGTGTTCACTGGCACGGGCATCGAAGTGGGCGGTTCTGTGCGTAAAACACGCATATTGGGCTATAAAATGATAGATGCGCAAACGCTCAAATTCATTGATCTGTCGTCGAATGTCATCGGCATCATAACTCTTACTAAACTCAGTGGGCGTAAGTCAAATCCTCTTTAGTTAGGAATCATGGAGATTTTGCTTTCCAACGGCATACACACATAACTGTAAGGAATTCTGCCTATCGCGTCAACATCCAGGCTATTTTGCACTGTGTGTCGCATCCTCTTTCTCCTCTTTCTCCTCCTCCTCCTCCTCCTCCT
>CACRXP010000134.1:286424-325155 GCA_902702965.1 Spirometra erinaceieuropaei | reverse complement strand
GGAGGAGGAGGAGGAGGCAATTTTCCTGAGCGGCCTAAATGTCAAACAAAGGAGGAGGTGTTGTGAGACGGTGATATATCCAGTCTTACGACCAAATGGTATCATTAGTTGCTAGTCTTCTACACCATAGGTTTTACTGCTGAACAGTAGCCTTAAAGCCAGTAAATAGCCAAACAGGGTAGCATACAGAATTATGGCCACAGTATGGGCTTGAGACGCCAATGTTCAAATTAATCTGTGATGCATAGTGGCAGAACCATTCATCGCCAGACTGACGAGCGATTGAAGTCATACACACATATATACATACATGGTAAAGGAATAATAGCGCGCTTCCGACATAGATACCAGCCAAAAAGCCCAGACACGATTTTCGCCGGTATTTTGCCACTGTAAGACACAGGCATTGGGTCTTCCGGCGTCCTGTATGCTGTTGCTGGTATATGAAGTCTGGAGAAGAATCAAGCGGACAATTTCAGAAATTATTTATCGGAGAATATGGAATTACGTTCATAGCAGTTGCTTGTTTTCGACTCGAACGTTCATTGAAATCTCGAGTCCAGCCCTAAAAACTCATGTCCAGAGACTTAACTCGGTGTCCTGAACTAAATAATCCCTTAAATTATTCGTTCGATATGCAAAGGTAGAAAAGGTGACACTAACAAAGACCAGGGAGACCGGAATGACCATTTCTAGTTTATTAGCGGTCATCGACAATTCATACCCAACCCCAAATGTGGATCATTTGAGATTCGAACACGGCGCCTTTGGGTCGATTACAATTGGAATATATAAAGCTAGAGGGGCACTCACCGAACATTCTTATGGGACTCATTCGTTTCGGACTCTCTCACTCTCTAGAGCTTAATCAGTTACCGCACAGAGGCACATCACATAAGCAGAATGTTATTACTGACAAAGACAAGGGCGACCGGGATGACCATTTCAGGCCTATTAACCTTCGTCAGCCAATCATACCTATGTCATGTCTATATCCTTACCTATTACCTTGAACATTCAGTAAAGGTTATTATTTAAAAATTAAGTTATAATTGAAAAAATCAGGTTAGCTTTTGAGTCAGGGTCAATTTCGGTTACCACGCTCTTGGTCTTCTTGCCTGGTATTTGCTTTATTATTCCTCAGCACTTGACCATGTTCTCTCCCTCGCGATGCTCCGCAGCATGATATTGTACGGCCGTGCATTTCTTGCTGGTCAGACACAGCGTCAGTGGTGGTGTCAGCACCTGTTCACGTGGGTCTATCAATACTGCCTTGACTTTCCGCACGGATGGGTGCCGGTCTAAGACACAACTCACTCGTTCGTGAATCACCCAGTCCGTCTGTCGACTAATATCAATGCTACTGTGTAGGCTGATGTATTAAGCAGACTACGTTGAACATATTTACGTATGGAGAGCACATTGTGGCCGAGGGTTTTCACGCGTACTCAAGGCTCACAGCCAAGGAGCCTAAATGGTCGCGATGAGGAGGAGGAGGAGGATGAGGAGGAGGAGGAGGAGCAAGAAGAGGAGGAGGGGAGGAGGAGGAGAAGGAGGAGGAGGAGGAGTAGGAGGAGGAGACAATTTGCCCGGATGGCCTAAAGGTCAAACAAAGAAGGAGATGTTGTAAGACAGTGATATACTTAGTCTTACAACCAAACGGTATCATTTGTTGCTAGTCTTCCACACCATTGGTTTTACTGCCGAACAGTAGCCTTAAAGCCGGTAAAAAGCCAAACAGGGTGGCATGCAGAATTATGGCAACAGTATTTGCTCGAGACGCCAATGTTCAAAGCAGTCTGTCATGCATCGTGCTAGAACCATTCATCGGCAGACCGACCGGGTGATTGAAGGCATACACACATATATGCATACATGGTAAAAGTATCATACTGCACTCCCGATATAGATACTAGCCAAAAAGCCCAGACACGATTTTTGCCGCTGAGTGACACAGGTATTGGGTCTCCCAGCGTCCTTTATGCTGTTTATGGTATATGAAGTCTGGAACAGAATTAAGCAAATAATTTCGGAAATCAGTCAATGCAGGACATGGAATTAAGTTCATAGCAGTTGATTGTCTTCGACTCGAACATTCATCGAAATTTCGAGTCCGACCCTAAAAACTCATTTTCAGAGACTTAACTCGGTGTCCTGCACTAAATAATCCCTTAAATTATTCATTCGATATGCATAGGTAGATAAGGTGATAATAACAAAGACAAGGGAGAGCGGAATGACCATTTATGGTTTATTAGCGGTCATCGACAATTCATACCCAACCCCAAATGTGGATCATTTGAGATTCGAACACGGCACCTTTGGGTCAGTTACAATTGGAATATATAAAGCTAGAGGGGCGCTCACCGAACATTCTTATGGGACTCATTCGTTTCGGACTCTCTCACTCTCTAGATCTTAATCAACTGCCGCACAGAAGCGCATCACACAAACAGAATGTTATTACCGACAAAGACAAAGGCAACCGGTATGACCATTTCTTGCCTATTAGCCGTCGTCAGCCAGTCATACCTATGTTATGTCTATATCCTTACCTATTACCTTGAACATTCAGTAAAGATTTTTATTTTTTAATTAAGTTATAATTGAATTGACTTGGTTGGATGAATTTTTTGACCTCTTGAGCGGCACTCAGTTAATTTGAATTCTTATTATAAGCACTATAGAAACCCTTCATTAGGATGACTCGCGCCTTTCGGACTCTGTCTACCGATCTGTGGGGAAAACCCAGACCAAACGATGCTAAATAATTCCCCCGTTGCATAATAGTTCTTGATGTGACCTCACATGACTTATGCGGGTGGGGTATTTGCAGACTTTATGTCTGACCTTTGGTGCTCGCAGTATCTACTCCCACGCCACATTCACGTGTAGAATTATGTTAAAATACTTTTTTCTACCAGTTACGCCAACTTTGTCATTTTTCCATCTAAGTTACAATGCGCCTTAATTTGCTTGGATGAGATTTTTAACCTTTTGAATGGAATTCATTTGGTTTAACTCTCCACTTTACTTCTGGAAAGCACCATAGGAGGTCTTCATTTGGATGGGTCACGCTCTCCGGGTTCCGTTTGTTTGTTCGTATGCAGACCCCGACCCAAGTATATTAAGTAATTCTGCCATTTGCGATGTGACTGCACATAAGTTATACGGCGGTTTTTGTGGACTGTTGCTCACGGAGTCCGTTTTCACACAACGATCATGCACTTATGATCAGCCGAGTCTAATTTAAACTTCTGTGTTAGCTAACTCTACTTCCTCTTAATGTTGCCTGCTAGACTGGATATGTAGATTGAGAAAGCCTCTTAAATGGGATTCAGTTGGTTTAAATTTTACCTAATTTCATTAAAAGCACTACAGGAACGCTTCATTTGCATGGGTTGAGCCCTCGGATTTCTGTTTTTTTGGTTACTATGGAAAACTCCCACGCAAACCAAATTAATTAATTCAGCCATTTCATCACGATGTGACCGCACAAAAACTATGCGGCGGGTCTTTTGTGAACTTTTTGTCTGGCAGTTGTCGCTCGCAGAATCTACTCCCACGCCACAGTCACGGGCAAAATTATGTTGAAATACGTACATCTATCAGGTACATCTAAGTTGATCAGCCGAGGATAATTTTGACTGTTTTGCTAGCTAATTCTAATTGTCATTGTGTACTTCCTCAAAACGGTTAGCTCGGTAGAAGAAATCTAAAGTTATACGGATTAAAACCGAGAGTCTGCAATACACTCAAAGATGCCATTGCGGCAATATCTGGCATCAATGCCGCAAGTGGGAAATTACTTTGTAGAGGTTTGGCTAAATCTCAGGATACTTTAATGTGCAGGTATTCGTTTGTCTCCAGTGTGGGAATTCCATTTGAAGCTGTGGGTAAAATAACTGCAGAGCATTAATGTCTGTCTGCATCATGACCGACAGAATACTGTGTCCAGCCCCGTAAAAGAGGCCTTAAGCTGCTGCACTTTAGAGGTAATAATACTGAAAACACCTATGGCACTCTACTGCGACAAAGAATGCAAGTTACGTGATTTGGATCAATTTAGGGTAATCACGGCTGTCGTGTTAGCCAATGCTAGTTCCTCATTATGCCCTCCCCCAGATTGGTTAGGCCAACAGGGAAAATCAAAAGTTGCGGGGATTCAGACCGCGATGTTGCAGCTTGCCTAAAGCTGCCCACAAGTAAAGCGTTGGCATCAACACTGCAAAAGTAAAACGTTGGTGTACTGTTTAGGTTAGAACTGAGTGTTTTTAATATGCAGATATCCGTTAATCTGGAGTCTGAGGCGAATCCACTTACAGCAATTACTAAATTAAATGAAGATGTCAGGTAAGAAAGATGATAAGGAAAGCAATGTGCAGATTTCCGTTTGGCCGCAGTCTGGGGCGATTCCAATCACACAGGAGAGGCTACATTAAATGAAGAATTCACGTTAATTTCCATTGACATAATGTCAGACAGTAATCTGTATCTCAACATAAGGTGCTGCACTCTAGTGATGATGATAAAGAAAGCCATTACGGTCATCTATCTAGAATATATTTTTTTAAAAATTCTGGAGTTAAAGGAGCAGCTCATGGGAACAACAGTGAGTTACGCCCTCAAAATCCTTCATAGGGCCCTGCAAACTGCCTAGACTCATACATGAAAAAAGTGCGGTCTCGTTCGAGCTGACCACAGCAGACGCATCAATATGCCGCGTTTTACAGCTTATCCATATCATTTTTGTGACTTTTTTGCCGCATTTATTATAAGAGCTCGTTTTTATCATCCTAAACAAGGCTTTTATAGTAATTACTGACTTCATAATCCTGAAACATTCGTCCCACCAGGATGCCGAATGTTGAATGCGCTTCGGTCCGTTCACCTGCTAAATTCCTAGTCATTAAAAAATAAATATTTATGCATTATGCATATTTCCAACGATTGTTTCGTGTCCTGATTTGGCAGCAAAAAAAGTTTTACCTTCCATGTACGGAGGAATGTGCTTTTTGATGGCGGCGGGGACGAAGTTCATCTAGAGAACAGTCTTCTGGCATGACTAGATTAGGCAGCACGATAATAAATGTCATAATCCCTATCAGAATTAAACACCTTTATCGAAAACACACTTTGTCATTCCAGCCACCATTGCATATGTACACTGCATATGTATCCACCCAAATAACCATTAGCTCAACACTTAAGGAGTTTTACGAACAGCGCATGAAGATTTTCGTTGAAATAATAAACCAAGATAAAAATCTGAGTGCACAGTGAATTTTTGCTTACTGGATCTAGCGTGTTTCCTCAACTTGCAGAATTCAAATCCCGCTGGCGAATAAACTTACACGCCAGAACACTGTGCAGCGGGGTCTGGCACATAAAAAGGCAGAATATTACAGATAACTACTGAGATTTCTTCGACGATAAATTCCAATGCGATACTTATAACGGAATTCAACCTGTTCAGAAAGGCTAAATTTAAATGACATAAACGTCCCAATGAGGCTAGTTGACTCTACACGAACAACAACATGGCCTGTAGGGCAAAATACTTTAGTCCTCCTTTTGCATGACCCACTTGCGCACTTTGCCTGTTCACTGCAGAAGAACATTAAGTATCACCTGAAAGACGTAGTTTTACCTGTACAGGCCTAAGTGAATCACTATGAAGTCAGTCCTTAACGGGTAGTCGAATTCACCACAATTACCTGCTCGAAAGGAAATAATTCAAACGTTTCAGCCTATTTGTGCATTCATTTTTATAACGGTGACAGAAAAGTATGGTCACAATCGGGAGCTGGCACCCAAAAAAATCTGTTACCTAGAAATAATACCTTTAACAGTGAACTCAAACACCTACTTTACGCACTACTTGGACTTTCCCCGACGGCGTAACATGGGCTGGCCGAACGAACATCGCAGGAGGTTATATGGACAATGGTCGCTGTTACCCAACTTTCCCCATCCTACACGTACACCTGAATATACGGCACACATTCGCATTTTGGAAGATTATTACAAAACACAATCACTTTTAAATAGGATAAGTCTGCACATTATGGGACAGGAAAAGTTCCCAGGCATCTGTCAAAGACATGGCATTGAGGCCAAACCAAAGACGATAATGTACTTCGTTTGTGTGAGCCCACACAGCTCGACCACATACAGAGCCTCCCTCGTGGAGTTTCCTTTTCAGTCTACTCCAGTATTCCTCGATAGCATTGGTGTGCCGTCCGGTGGTAGGGTCTTTGAAATTCTTTGAGTGGTTAACGGAGAGGAACGACGATTATACGCCTTCCACTAGTCCGTTACCATCCGTGGCCATCCATTTTGTTATAACGGAACGGAGAGCGGGCCAACTTCGATCATTCATCTGTTCAAATAAGGCTTTCTGTCGGCTAATATCGTACATCCCGACCAGCCACCATCCATAAAACCCCTATTACCACCTGTCCCGTAGGACAGGCTACTTTATTTAGGCAGATTTTTTTGGTTGCCATCTCCCGATTGTTACCAAAAGTATCTTATAATTGGCAAATTAGTCAAATGAACAGCTTGCCAATTTTCTCTGTGTCCTTTCGCATTTAAGTATGAGTAATTTATGTCACATTATCGCTTGCACGTAAGATTAGTTAAATATACGACTAGAACAGCATTCATGCCTGATGCGCTAAAAGAACTTCGGGTATGTCCTCGTTAGGACGTATTCTTCGATTTCGTACTGAATTGGAGTCTGGAACGCAAATATGGGCGTGAGATACCTAATTCAAATTCCGAGGGTGAACGTTTGTTAGAGATGGTAACAATACTTTGTCTTTGTATCTACCTGAAACGTCACTTGAAATGTCAATGTACTCCTAAAACCATTGCAAGGAAATCTGAACAAAAATTGTAAGTATCCATTTGATTTATTCACCTATGAATTTTTGCGGGTTTAATGCAAACGTGTTGTCTGAATTTGTAACAGTACCTTCATTTTATTTTCTATGCTATGAAGGGGGCCATTTTCGTGGATGGGGCGACTGAAACGAAGGTGACTTAGTGTGTGCTGCTGACCTTGCAGTCTGTCAGTTTAGGCATCGACCAATGAGCTCCACTTTAGAGCATATTTAAGTTATTCGTGCAGTGTTTACAGCAACTGAGTGTACTTCACACATCAACAAGATGTACTACATATTAATATTTCTTCATTTGCATGTGTTCGCATCAGCCTTCTTCACCGGTAAATGAATCATTTTCCATGTTCCCAACACTCCGACCTCTTGACTGTAGATGAAAATCGATGTCCCTCATACCTCGATGCCCTATCTCCGCTCAATGCACAACATCTTCTATCACGCCCACCTCAAACTTTCCAAACTTTCCAAAGGAAGACAAATTTGAGGTGCACGTACAAAATAGATCTTATAGAATTCGGAGAGAATGGTGTTTGCACCGCTGCCAGTGATAGGCGTCCATTTGGTTTGATAACCTGCGAATTGGATGTGGCTTCAGTAGTCACCCTCTATCATTGTGGGGTAAGACAAACAAATTTGAACAAGACAGGTTTCATGTTCCGTAGTTAAGAGCACTTAAGACTGGCAAATATGTAGTTTGCCAAATGTACTTTCGGATGTTTATTTGGAAGGCGAAAATTTTCTGACCGTTCGACGCGATAAAACATCTTGTAGCATATGACATATAAAATATCAAAATATTTTTTCCGAGCTACCAATGATTTTTTTGTTCAAAATCTCCAGATTTTTTTAAACTTTAAACGTTTCTACTCTTAACATATTAGGGTTGATTATTATTATAGGCAATGCACGCCATTGTGCCTGTCGTGACTCAACCGTCAGTTACTCGGTTGCTTTTTCAAGGAAGAATTTCTAACATCAATTGCGTTTTTTAATAATAATACTTCCGAACATAACTCGCACATGTAGCTTGCAAAAGACCTTACAAAAAAAACAGGTTAGAAGTTCAAAATTTTATGGAAGCGGCTTGTTTTGCTTTCGGTTAAGAAGATACATTCTCATTGCAAAAAGAGATTGCTCAAGCCGCATTCTGTATTACGCAGATGACTGACGATGTCGGCCGGCAGAACGGCCGAAGGGGGGACAATGTACAAGTCATCCTGCAGCTCAAAGACGAAACAAACAATACCCTCACCTTGCTCCCAAACGTAAAAATTGGTCGCAGGACGCAACCACGGACTGGAGCACAAGTTCAATTTGAAAATATAAACGAGGAGTTTGAGCAGGACAGCGTCCTATCCTACGTTTTTTCTAAACGTACATCGCAAAGTTGTGAGCTAAGCGATGGTAAGTTCAGCATCTGGTTTTTGTGAGCATTTTTACGATTATGACAGTTAAATATTTTGTTTATTTCCTCTCTATTTATGCTGTTTGCATTCAAAGTATTTCTCGGTACGCATAGTTATTGAAATAAGCTGACTATTCCAATTATAAGACTTTGACTGGTTTTTTTATGAATGCCTGAAATATGCAATTCATGTTCGTTTTCATTGCACTGGTTTTAAGTCAGTTATCCAATGGTTGAGAGGTAAACGAATTCTCCAGTAGATAAACTGTTATCTCCGGTAGGGAAAATAGTAAAATATGCTACAACGCGTACTGCATGTAGACGACATTCTGAATGTTCTTCTTTTGCAAATTTCAGGTGTCAACTGTGGATTCGGCAGTTGTGGGTCGCTACTTGGGCGCATCATATAAAAATAAGTGGACGCCCACCCGAGGCACAGAAATTTAATCCTTGTGTAACCTTTAATAAATAATTCACTGCTCTACTTCTATTTTCCCCATTATCCTAATATTGTTTTTGTGTTCGAAAACTTTTAGAGATGACCTTAGCAGGCTTTGCTATCAAAGACATAAGTACAGGGTTTTCTTTTGGGGGAAAATGGGTTTTTGCGTCACAAGCGATGCAGTATTACTTTTTTGAACGTCAAAGAAATTCGCTATTGATTAACCCTTCACAGGTAGGCGGTGCAAATGTCCTGTTTTTCCACACCACATGTACATAAGTGGTAGAAATCCAATTATAGCAAAATTGCATGTGGCATCTCTTATCCTTTTTGAAACCGCGACCTGATCTTGGAAATCAGCTACTCTTACATCGGTTTAGTAAGGTTCCGTCTTGTAATTAACGTACTGGGGTCGAAGTGTCCGAAGGTTTGCGTTTACTTTTCCGAGATCAAATATGGACAGCTTCAGAAACAGGTGATTCGTAGATTTTGCTTCGTCAAATGGTCGGCATTCAAGTCTTGATGGACGGTACATATAAACTCCCTTCTTCATTTAATCTGTTTTTCCTAACGCTTGAATATTTGATGTCAATGTCTTTGCAACTAACAAAAAAACGTCTAGTGAGCCAATTCAGGTTTTCCAGTTAAATATTTTCGCAAGAATGGACAGATGCTCCCTCAGAGCTGGTTTGTCTCACCTGTGCAATACATGAATACATGTTTTTTTCATCGGTCCTGAAAAACAGCGAGACATTTACTGTTAACGCTGGTTTGAAAGTCATTTCAGTTACGAAAATTACGACGAAAATTGATGTTAGGCCTTTTGAGCCACCATTTTGGACAAAAGACTGTCACAGGTTTCAGCCGACTTTGAAAACAATAGGGAATTTTAACTACTGCAGGAAAGCGTTCCTCCAAAAGTCCTGTATCAACGAATCAAAAGCAGCACACTTAGATCCAGAAGTTTGTTTTGATTTTCTTCCCTGCAAAAGCTGTTTTCCCATAGCCTACCCAAATATACCATGTAAGGCGCATATTTACTAGAATTTTCCAAATCGGCTCAGCTAATAAAAATTTTTATTTCTGCCTCAACAATTGCTTATTCAGTTCGTATGCAACACTCCCCATGAACTGGCTAAACCGGGAAACGAAGAAGGCTGCAAGAAATGTAAAATTGCTTATTATGTAAAAACAGGCATACCGCACTGAACACACTCGGCTTTGGACTTCTAACCAACAGGTCATTGGATCGAGAAAAGGTGTTGCCTACTACGGACTTGGGTCTGGCTGGCTGGCAAAGGAAAAAAATCAGAAATGATTATTCCAGTCTCCCTCGTTCTATCATAGCTTGGCCGACGTCGGCTTGGTAGGCCGTTGCCTGTTTGTGACCCTTATCACCGAAAAGAAGCTTGTTTGTTTCGGGAAGCTAATGCATCGGTGGGCGCCCACTCCTGAGTGAATAAATACCCGATCTGCAGAGAAAAGGCATGGCAGGTGGCGAGGCACTGGTGAAATTCGGTTCGATGAAGTGCTTATGACCCATCTGGTAGGCCCCAGTGGCGGACCAGCTGCGCCAGGTGCGTCTGAGCGCATGTTTGGTTTGCGGTACCAGCTGGTGGTCAGGGTTATGATTGGCTGAATAAAGGCAAACAAGTCCGAAACAGTGCTGTATCAATCTACCCCCAGACTCTGTCGTCTCCCCCCTCTGCTATCATAGCTTGGCCGACTTCGGCCTGGTAGGTGGTTGCCTGTTCGTGACCCCTATCGACCATACGAAGCTTGTTTACTTCGGGAAGCCAATGGATCGGTGTGCGCCCATTCCTGAGTGAATAAATACCCGATCTGCAGCG
This sequence comes from Spirometra erinaceieuropaei, assembly GCA_902702965.1. Classification (NCBI taxonomy): domain Eukaryota; kingdom Metazoa; phylum Platyhelminthes; class Cestoda; order Diphyllobothriidea; family Diphyllobothriidae; genus Spirometra; species Spirometra erinaceieuropaei. Next base: position 314,550 of record CACRXP010000134.1, on the reverse strand, counting down.
ACAGAGAATGGCAGGCGGCGAGACACTGATGAACTTCGGTTCGATGAAATGCTTATGACCGATCTGGTAGTGCATTGGAAAATGCGACAAAGTTTATTCCATAAATGTTTGACAGATGTCCCCCAGGTTGGCTTCGTACGGGTAAGAAATATGCAAAACTGACAAAATTTTCACGAAGGCCAAAAAATTGATATCGTCTTTTGATTCCTGCAATCCTGCAAATAATTCGCGGTCACGGTTTACCCCTCGTGTTGATTAGCTGGGGTCTTCTCCACCTTTCCATGACATTAGTTTAAACGGCCTCTAGTTCAGTGTGTGTTCATTTGAATACATGGCCTTCAAAAATTCGCGGCCTTTTTTTAGATGGGCAAACACAAACCGTCCGAGTTTCGTCACTAACAAACTTATGAACAGTTCCTATTGCGTTTCTAACATCTTGGGACAAGTGTTCCCGCCTTCTCACGCCCCAATGATGTTGTGTATGCGTGTACAGGCCGCCTTTCTAGTTTGACCGCAGTACACTGCATCGCAAGTGTCGCACGGGACCTTATAAACGACCTCTTTCTTATATAACTAACTAATCCTATCCTTGGTGTGCAGGAGTTGGTTGCGTAATGTGGTTGTGGGCTTATGCGCCACTTGTATTTGATGATTTCTCAGGTGCGTTCAATGCGTTTTGACACACTTAGTGCACGAAAGAGTTCTCCATGTTTCCTGTTCGGGTGCTTGTTCGGGGCAGACGAGTTACTTATCTTTTCTTTTAATTCTTGTTGTCTCATGCATCGCCGTGCATAATACCTGGGATACGAAATTTAAGAGAACAAGTACGAACAAATAATTACGTTCTATCTGGTAACCACTGCCGTTTGAGTTGTGTGCTTTTGCTCGATCTAGTAGGTTGGTAACAATACTCTGGTGGATCAACTGCGCCAGGTGCGTCTGTGCGCATGCTTGTGTTTCTGGTCGCAGCTGCTGGTGGTCAGGGTTATGATTGGCTGAATGAAGGCACAATAAGCTCGAAACAGTACTGTATCAATCTACCCGCATTCTCTGTCGTCCATCCTCGCTGCTATTATGACTTGGCCGACTTCGGCCTGGTAACTGGTTGCCTGTTTGTGACCTTTGCCACACATACGGAGCTGGTTTGCTTTGTGAAGCCAATAGATCGGTGTGCGCCCAGTCCTGATTGATAAATACCCGATCTGCAGCGACAGAGAATGACAGGTGGCGAGGCACTGATGAACTTCGGTTCGATGAAGTGCTTATGACCCATCTGGTAGGCCTCAGTGGTGGACCGACTGCGCCAGGTGCGTCTGTGTGCATGTTTGTGTTTCTGGTCCCAGCTGCTGGTGGTCAGGTTTATAATTGGCTGAATGAAGGCACAATAAGCCCGAAACAGTACTGTATCAATCTAACCGCATTCTATGTCCTCCCTCCTAGCTGATATACATATATATCGACCTGAAGTAGACGAAGAAGAGTCGAGCACCGGAACAATTCGGTTATTATCCTGAGCTTTCAGACTCTTACAGGAGTCCATCGTCAGAGGTAGTGGCAGAAACAGGACAAACGGCAGTTATAAGGCACATAGACCCAATCATCGACCGACGTTGCACGAATGGAGGTGACTACGAAGGGCTCTGTACGCCGGCGCCAGATCGATAAATCGATTGACCGAGTTCTCATCCGAGGCCCAGGCTTCAATTAATTATCGGCCTGTTTTGCTTCCGGCGTGGGCGACTATTTTGGTGGCTGTGAAGTCAAACTCGCGACCCATTTCGTAGGTGTGGGCGGCCACTTGTGATAATGCGTCGCCTCACCGCACAGCCAGCTCATGTTTTTGTATGTGCGATCCGAGCATGCGTCCTGTCTGTCCTGTGTAGTTACAAGGACAATTTTGACACGGAATGCGATACATTACTCCAGATTGCTCTTCAGGTTTTAACCGGTCTTTGATTTTCATGACCCTGTTGCGCATGGTGGCTTTGGGGCGGTGGGCAATTCCAACACCTAGCTGCGCAGCAATGCTCTCGGTCGCTTCTGAAACACCCTTGATGTATGGCAGAGAATGCCATATCGTCGGTGGCGTTGATGTTTGAGTTCTCTGGTGGCGACCGCGTAGGCAGCGACTTATGAATGCCCTCGGATAGCCATTTTGCACAAACTGGTCGCGGAGATAACGGGCCTCACGCGCTCTATCTTCCAGTTTGCTGCAATGAGCTTGGATCCGTTTGAAGAGCGTCTTCACACAGCTTCGATTGTCAACCACCGGATGGTTGCTGTGAAAACTGAGAAGCTGTGTGGTGTTCGTTGCCTTCCTATAGACCGTCGTGTCAAGTTCACCGTTAAGGTTTCGTCTGACGAGCACATCCAGGAAGGGCAACTGCTGCTCCTGTTCTTCTTACCTCGTGAATTTTATATCCGGGAAGACTGCGTTGAGCAGGCTGTGAAAATGTTGCAGCATGCCATTCTTTACGATGACGAACGTGTCGTCAAAGTAACGTCGCCAAACACCGGTTCATGTTGGAGGAAGGCAATCTTTTCCAACTCCTGTAGGACCAGTTCTGCCACCAAACCGGAGACCGGTGAGCCCATTGGGGTTCCCTTGATTTGTTCATAGGTCTCTCTCGCAAAAGTGAAGAATTCATATATCGACCTATTTACTCGTTCCCTCCTATTCCTATGTCTCGGGAAATGATGCATACAACATTCATACATGCACAAAAAGATTTACCTCTCATCCATCTATTTAAAAATGACCCGAAATTCTTAGAGGCCACATATACCACACGTACAAAAGCACAGTCTCAGCTTTCTCGCAATATTAAATTTTTTGACTGTTTCATACTTGCCACATGCCTGAGGATGGCCTGGGAAGGCATTGTCGAAAATTAAGGAATTATAGTTTGTTATATTTCTTAAAGGACACTTTACTGTCTAAAATGCACATATATATGCTGAATGACAATACTGACAAAGACAACGGAGACTGATATGTCCCCTTCTAGCTTATTGGCCGTTGTCAGCCAGTCATACCCAGCCCCGAAGTGTGGGACACGTAGAGCTGCATCCCGCGACCTGTAAGTTAGAACTCCAATGCCTCTAATCACCGAATCACGGGCTTGTTGTCTTGTTGGTTTTGATCGGCAATATGAAATGGTAGAGGGGTATTCTTCGAGCGTTCTTACGAAACTCTCTCGTTCCCTTGTGCCAAGGGTTCTCTCTCAAGTCCAACCAGCAGCCGCACAGCGGCGCATGATAAAGGCAGGGTGTTATTGCTGACAAAGTCATGGTAGACTAAAGAGAAAGATGTCAGAATGCTAAAAATTGACACAAAAAAATTAGAAGCGGCTAGGCCCTAAAGGGTAAAGATTCTCCAAACATTTGTGCGCAGTTTTATTTCAATTTGTCATTCATTACAAGGCATTAGCTTGACCAACACGATCAACCATGCGGAATAGATTCGTGGAGTTCATTACTCGGTTTAGTCAGGTGTACATGTTACAAATCAATATAAGACAGTGTAAAAGATGCTCGTCTTATTAAAAGTTGTGTTTTCCACTTCAAATGTAGTATGGAGACATTCCATTTGAGGTTGCGGGAATAACACACAGGAGGACACAATGCGGTTTTCATGAAACTCAACAGACAGAAATATGTGTCAACGCTCGCCAATGGGGTATTCGCAGCAGTAAATTAATTGCTAAAGGTCACGACCTCGAAAATAATGTTGTCTCTAAGGTAAGGTCAATTCAGTTGGGAATTTTTGATACGTCCCGTGCAGCTTTGAGGTAATCTCTGTCCTTCTAATCAATGGATTTAAAGTACAAAAGCAAACTCATCTTATTGTAAAATATCTCCCCACTCGATAAAATAGGCTGTGAAAATCCATTCAACGTTTTTTTTTCATCCACTTCAGAAGCAGTATTCCACTGCATCCCTCACCGCATCGAAATTTCTACATACAGATGTTGTATGGAAGTTTTGGGTGTTCGTGTTGACAATTTACATCGACCCTTGTGATAGAAAAACTGCATGGCAAATGCAGCGACACAATACATCTTTATGACTTTTGTACAGTCGTAAAAAATATGTAAGTACGCTTGGCTGCAAAATCTAGCCGTAGACCGTAATTTGCTAACGCTCTCATTTTTATAACAAAGATGAAAAATTGTAAAACGTTAGTAACCGAAGTATTTTACTGCTAGAATGCCAGATAGTTTGATATGGGCAAAATAATATTACGGACAAAGACAAGGGAGACTAGAATGAGAGTTTCTGACTTATTAGCCGTCTCCAGCCAGTCATAAGGAACTCCAAAGTTTGGCACACCCAAGGCTCGAACTCGCGAACTGTTACTTAGAAGTCCAACGCCACAAACGACTGAGTCACGAGCTCGTTCTCCTGTCGGCTACGATCGGGAATATACAATGGTGGGTGGGCACGCACAGATTGAACGACTGAGTTCGGCAAGAACGATCGGTGAGCAATGATCCACCATTGTATATTCACAATCGAGATCGACAGGGCAACTGACCCGTGGCTTAGTGATTAAGGACGTTGGAATTCTAACTAACAGGTCGCGAGTTCGATTCTCGGTTGGTCCAAACTTCGGAGTTGAGTATGACTGGCTGATGACGGCTAATAAGCCAGAAATGGCCATTCCGGTCTCCCTTGTCTTTGTCGGTAATGGCATACTGCCTATATATATTTAGAGAAGGGATTATATATATATAACATATTTCCCTAAAATATTCCTTCCAGTCTTGCGTGTCCCTTTTGTCGGAAAATTCATCAGATATTCAGAGTTGTCCTGCGTCTGCCTCGTGAATCGCAGATGGAGCCGCCAAATAAAACAGGACAAGCATTTTCCGTTATACGATAGGCCGAAGTAAAATCAGCAACTGCATATGTACTTATTGCATACTAAGTAATATGTCCTAGTTGTGTCTTTCTGTTTTATAACTACAAAGATATATTTCTGTAGGCCTGGCCATTTGCCAAATTCATATATGTGACTTTGTAAATTATAGTCCTTATGCCGAATAAGTCCTCGGATGCCTGACATATGGAGTTGTCGTCATTTACTGTACGTTTTACTTGGCGCAAAACAATAACGACAGCGTAGAATAATGGTTTGGTGCAACCGCCCGGAGATCTCCATGGGGAACATCGGCGGTATTTCCGCGTGCGTCATACGCCAGGGTTAAGACAAAATTGTGAAATTTGCAAACTTAAATGTGTCTGCTGAGGTAAAGATTGTGGACAGAAAGTTAAGGAAATCTCAACTTGGTTACGGTAACGAAGCAAAATTGGCATTGCGGATGCAGTACTGCAGATCCTGCTCTTAGCAGGAATGCGCCCAGTATTGTGTCTAAAATGATGTAGGCAGAAAGTTACGTGACCCCTTTAGGTGACATGCTTCCACAATGCGGTCAATAGGTACGCTTCATGTTGAAACAAACTCAGTGTCCCCGGAAACGGCACAGAAGCAACATTGACTTCTTCTGCAGGTGCAATACTGCAGATCCTGCTCTTAGAGGAAGGCGCACATCATGCTGCCTTAAATGACGCAGGCAGAAATTAACGTGACCCCCTTAGGTTGCATGCTTCATGTTCAAACAAAGTCAGTGTCCCCAAAACATCTGCGAGAAAATTTAACGCATGCAATATTGACATACGTTTCCGGTCAAGTCGAATAAGGGACATATTTGATGAAGTAATAGCTGGTCTCAGTACAGCGGTTGTTTAAATATATATACAGTAAGTGACCTATCTCATGAAATGTTGGCTGAAATTCTGATATGCGTTTCCGATTAGGAAGGATTACTTAGTCGCCGTTGTAATACTGATTATCTTGTGGCATACTTTTATAATATTTCGGACTTGGCAGGATGTCGACTTTTCAATGCAGGTCTTTTCAATCTCCCGTAAAAAGTGTGCTCGGTAAAAAATGACTACTTAATTAGCATGCATTTTTTACCATTAATTTTCGATGGTCGTGGAAATTCAAATATATTTTATAGAAACCATAAACAAAAGTATACTTTCTTTTAGGCAATCAATAGAGAATCACGTCTTGTTTATATTTTATACTTAAGAAAGGAGGATAATTGGGTTTTTAAAAAAGTTTCTAATTATTAGACTTTTTAAGTCCGCGAAATGTCGATTCACATAGCATCGTACCTGGCCGTTTACCACTTCCCCTCATGAAATTTACACAATGGTCCGCATCCATTGCAAAATTTTATGGACTCCGTATGATATCTCTTTAATGACATAGAAAAATATGGGATTTTCTTTACGCGGAACGCATGCACCTTGTAGAGGGAAATCAGTAAGCGCTAATACAACGAATGATCAGGCTCCAAATTAATCGGAAATTAGAAAACTTTTTTAAAACCTAATTATCCTCTTTCTTAAGTATAAAATATAAACAAGACGTGATTCTCTATTGATTGCTTAAAAGAAAGAATATTTTTGTTTATGGTTTCAATAATATATATTTGAATTTCCAAGACCATCGAAAATCAATCGGAAAAATGCATGCTACTTAAGTAGTCATTTTTTACCGAGCACACTTTCCACAGGAGATTGAAAAGAAGTGCATTCAGAAGTAGACATCCTGCCGAGGCCGAAATGTTATAATATTATTCCACGAGATAATCAGTATTACAAGGGCGACCAAGTAATCCTTCCTAATCGAAAACGCATTTCAGAATTTCAGCCAACATTTCATGAGGTAGGTCACTCACTGTATATATGTGCACAGAAAAATAATATCAAAAAGAACGAATAAGTACGAAAATCAACTTGATGGACTTTTGATGATCATTCTTAGGTGATCTCTAAACTCTTAGTAAATTTGCAAAAAAAACTTTTAGTCATGCGCAGCAACTAAATATGCATAATAATGCACGAATAATTTCGGCCACTTGTCAGCTCTTCTTGGAAGGACATCCCCGAAACTCCAGTTTTGTTTCAAACACATTTTTACCCCGTATTTGGAATGCGCACGGCTACTTTTAACGAGTGGTCTCACCGCTCTGCTCTCAGTTTGCTTCGTTAAATGTCACTGGAGTCCAAATGTGCAGTCATCATATGCGATTCTGTAGACCACGTTTTTATCATCAGGACAACAAAACCCATTCCTAGGGTGATTAAACTGGAAAAATTCTTTTTTAGTGATGGACGTCTTAAATATTTTTGCACATTCACTGGACAACCCAGGAGATTATATTCGAAGATCCGCCAGATTGCTTTTCATACTTTTTCCTACTTTTGACAGTATTTATGCATGCATATCTTGAAAGAGAGAAGGCTCTGCAGAAAATCGAGATTCAATAGTTAGTTTTCAGTGTGGTGAAATCAGCTTTTCTTCAGTCGAAATGGACAGATATTTACACATTTCTTTACACATCCGCTACATTGCATCCTTTTATATGGACAATACCGCATAAATCATCGTGCACAATGGCAAATAGGGAGTCCGCTTTTGCCCAACTCTGAAATAGGTAGAATCATCCTCAGTGACTTAACTATGCAAATTCACTTCATCAAATTTGTCCCTTATTTTAGTTGAGCGGAAATGTTTGTCAATAATGCGTTTGTGAAATTTTCTCGCAGATGTTCTGTAGACACTGACTTTGGTTGAACATGGAGCCTGCCTTTTGACCGCATTATGTACAGTACCTGTGCTAACTCATGAAATGTCACGAATTAACACAGGTTAACGCCTTTAACGCAAAATCGGTAAACACTACGGCTCCCAAAGTCTGATAGCGGAAAATAAACGATGTGCCAAAGAAATAAAGCAAAGTTTGGTTAAGAAAATAGTATTAACTGAGATAAAGTTAAATAATTTTCGACAAAAGTCACATTTTCGAGAAACGCCTATATTACAACCAAGTTAATAAAGGCTACGTATGAGGACGTATAAACGAGGAGGGCGCATAAAAGGTCAAAAATAAGTAAGGACAGAAACAGATACAAAAAATTAGTACTTTGTAGATTGTCCATTCGAATTAATAACAGCAGAAAGTCTGTCCGACATAGACATGACAAGGTTATCTATGGTGGATTGTAAAATGTAATTATTGAGTATGAAATCCAATTTTTCCTGCATTGAAAGAGTCTTCTTAGCTTTGTGCCAATTTCTTTTTAACAATTCCAAAAAGATTTTCGATTGGATGGGATCAGGTTAATTTCTGCCTGCGTCATGTTGGGCAGCATGCGGTGAGCATTCCTGCGAGAGCAGAAGTTGCAATATTGCACCCTCAGAAGAGGTGATTAAGAGGCCAGTGTTGCTTCCGTACCGTAAGCTGCAATGTAAATTGTTCGACGCCTAATGTGCAAAAATCCAGGTTATGAGGTAATTCCAAGCTGAGATTTCTCTACCTTTCAATTAGCATTCTTTACATCAGCATAGGCATCTTTCTTTGTGAGTTTCACAATTTTGTCCTAACCAACAAGGGAAACCGCTAGGTACTTCTACACCATCACAGAAACATTGGTCTTAACGTACGGAAGCCACGAAAATTATTCGGAAATTTCCATGCGCTCGAGCACTTCCGAAGTTGTTCATCCTTATAAAAGGCCGTGTAATTGACACAATTTAAAAAGTTGTGAAAATCCCTATAACTATGTTCAGAAAAGACAGTGGCGAGCGAACTTTCCTTTCGGTAACTTCTCACCAGGCCAATACAGTTACACAGGACGAGGTACAGTGAGTGAAAAAATCGATAAAAGTAAGTTTTTAAATTCCAGGCTGGGAAAGAGCGGAAGGGCGCAGAAAGTTGTATGTGGTTAGTCAACCTTTGATCACGGTAAGCGCAGAGCCTGAACAAGGTTCTTTTGGGCTCATAGGGTCGGTTTTCGTAACCTGGCAGCGGCCGCTTCTGCTGTTGCTAACCGACGCTGGCCCAGTAGCTTAGTAAAGCTCGAGGGGACCTTGTAAATCACACGAAATGCTTCAGCGGGGTCCACACGATGCCCTAAATCCACTGCATGCGCAAGAATAGCGCTGTATATTCTCCTAGTTTCATCCTTTGCCAGCCATGCGGGAAGGTGCTCTCGTATTCTTTTAGAAAGGCGCCAACTCGTACGACCAAAAAACCTGCTCCACAGGAGAAAATGAAGGAATAGGTGCACACTACGGCGGTTTGAGGTGGTTACTTATCCTTACCTTCTCCGAGAAGAAAATGATATACGGACCGTTGCTTCTAAGAGGGTTCAGCGAGACAGCTTAATCAAGGCGTCTCCTTAGAAGTTCACTTGCAGCGTCCCCTTGGAAAAGAAATGTGAGGAACAAAGTTTCCTTTTCGGCATTGGTTTTTACCGGTCATTCGGCAATGTTCTTTGCGATAAATCTGTCGGGATACCCGTCTGCGAAAAGGAAGTCTTGAATTTTTATAAGTGCCTCCTCGGTGCCAAACACGGAGCTAGATCACGTTCTTGCTGGAGAGGTACGAAATTGGAAATGCTCGTGTATTATCCAGACCGGGTTTTCTCCCGATAGACGCTTGATCGGATGCGACCGTCAGGTCTACTGTTTAGATAGACATCTAAGAAAGGAAGCGAACCAGCGGTGAGGGCGGCATGCGGGCACGTAGGCGGTAGAGGCCATTGATCATCCCCTCACTAAATTTCGTGACCTATGGCTGAAATCGGTATCCATCTGGTGCGACAAAGCAGATCAGTTGGGGAAGAGCATTGCTTCCCCGCGAGGGAAGAGGACTATATCAGGTGCGTTAAACAAAGTTGGGTTCACGACATCTGCGCGAAGGCCGTAGCTTATAGACTACTTAACATGCGGTCTGAACAAATACACAAGACAAAGTAGTTTCTCTTTCCCATCCTCCTTCCTGCCGTCCCACTCGCCAGAGCGGTAGGGTGAGTCCGTTCACTATGGCAGCCAGGAATGTTCGTTCCCTTTTAGATAATTCCTGGAGCAACTGGCTAAAACGAAGGACGGTGCAAGTCGCTCGAGAAATGGCGCGATACAAGATGGACATCGCTGCATGTGGCAAAGTCTGGTTCTCCGAGCAAGCTCAATTGGAGCAAGTGGATGCTGGCTACAACTTCTGAAGCGGCCGTCCCTGGGCAGAGCAACGAGACACGGGCATCGTCTTTGCCATGCGGAACGGTGTATTGTGACGACTGTCCTATCGGCTACAGGATATCACCGATCGTCCGATGAGCCTCCGCCTGCCTAATAGAAGGTCCAACTTCGTCACCATTATCAGCGCCTGCGCCCCAACAATGACCGGCTCAGACGAGATGAAGTCCAAGTTCTGCGAAGACCTGCTCAACCTCCTGGAGTCTGTGCCTAGGGCGAATAAGTCAAATGTCCTTGTTGACTTCAATGCCCTCGTTGGGACTAACTGTATTTCCTGGAGGCGAGATCTGGGTCCTCGCGGAATCGCCGGCTACCACGGCGAACCAAAGAACCAGCGCTGAATACCACCTCTTGCTGACCAACGCATTTTGTGTGCCTTCCGACGTGGACGGAGACCATCTGGGTTCACTCTCGGTCGCAGCGCTGGCAGATGCTGAAATATGTCCTCGTTTAGCGGCGATATCGCCATGAACTGATGGTGAACAAGACGATCTTCGACAACGATGCCCGGGCAGACCACCGTCTCGTTATCTATACGAGGAGTTTCTGTCCACAAGGTAAGCTGAATACTGCTTTGCTGTTTTTGCCTTCTCACCGTTTGCCTTTCAGCAATCGACCGACTCGGTGGCTGGAATACCTGCCAACAGCAAATGGAAACGCCACCGTGGAAACTCGATGGTGCGGATTACTGGATAGTGCTCAGTCGACTGCCTTAGCCGCACTCGACCGCGCACGTCGGCAGCAACCAGACTGGTATGACGAAAATGAAACAGCCGCCAGTAACCCGATACAGAAGTGCCAGGAGATGCGGACTCGTCTCTACACCGGATTTGTGGACTTGACTACGGCCTTCGATGCGGCGGATCGTGAGGAACTGCGGAAAATCATGCAGAAATTCGGCTGTCCTAAACGATTCACGCACTTACTACGTCAGCTCCACGAGGGAATGATGGCGCGATCCACGAGGTGCGATCCGAGGCATTCGCATCGACCAATGAACTGCGTCCTCAGGCTTACCCCCTTCAGTCATATGTTCTTTGGCATGCTGATGAACGCCTAGCATGATGAGCGTCCCTAGGTACGCCTAGCTTACACAATTTTCTCAACAGCAGGTGCATGAGGGCCAAAACGCAAACATCTACGACTACAATGCAAAATCTGCTCTTCGTTGATGACTACACGCTCAACACCACAACTAAAGTTGGGATATAATGGAGAATGGGCGTTCTCGCCACCGGGTGCGTCAACTGGGACCTGATTGTCAACACCGACAAAACGGTGATCATGCACCAACCGTCAGTCAACGCGCAACGATGCACTCCGCCTTGAATTACTGTCAACAGCCACCAACTTGAAACCGTAGACAAATTTGTTTGTTACAGACGCACACTTTTCAACAGCACCAGAATCGACAATGAGTTTGTCTCCCAACCAGACAAGTGTTCGGCCGGCCGCAAATCTCCGCGTGGAATCGTCGCGACCTCCAAATTAATAGCATATTGAAGATTACAATGCCGTTGTCCTGATGGCACTTCCCTGTGGAGCGGAGACTTGAAACCGTCTACTCCTGTCATGCCAAGATGCTCAACCACTTCCATCTCATCTGCCTTCGCAGAATACTAAGGGTGAGATGGCAAGACGGGATCCCCGACAGCGAGGTTCTCCTGAGGACAGAAGGCACATGACTACCAAAACAACCCTTCTATGACGATATCGCCGTCAACAGGTGCAGAACGACGTTAGAAGGACTTTGGAGGACTTCCTCAAACGACTGCATATCACTCCAGAGACATGGGAAGACCCCGCTCATAAAAGATCGAACTAGAGACAAAAGTGAAGGCCGACGCTGCCATTTGCGAGACAAATCCACTGCGAAAGTCAAAAGTGAGGATTGCAAATTTCAACTCTTCCGCCACCTCAATGCCAACCATTCGCCGCTTCCAACACGTCCGCACTTCCAACGCACATTCCGCGCACGAATCGGTCTCGTTGGACAGTTTCGAACCCAATGCGCCATCAATCCGACGACGCCCACCTCTTCTCCCTCTCTCAGCCCTGCCGCAAATCCCACGCTGACCGCCGCACTCCTCATCGCCAATCACACTGTCGCTGTCCTGCTGCTACCATCCACCGCCCTGTCCCGATCCCCGCGTCGACCGCAGTGGCCAGCATCACCATCGCCACGACTTCATACACTCCCCCACTGGTCGGTCAATTGCAGATGCATTACACAGAGACTGGCGATTTGGAGCACCGATCTCCACTCACCGTACCCATCTCAACTGCCCTCACTGCCCCTATACATTCACCCATCCTTTGGGCTTCTTAGATTGCATGAGCATTTACGAAAACCTACCGGTAGACAACCGCCTGCTGCTTCTTATTATCTCCACCGGCACCCTCATCACACAATAATATCGCTGCCGCTAGGACCCGACTGCCACATTCTGCGCAAGTGAGAAGTGAGCTTCCTGGCTCCGCTTCCATGCAGCTCCTCTGCTGCATGTGTGATCCGAGCCTGAGACTACTTTGGTGCGCCAGAGCCGTGGCTTGCAGGGCTGCCGACTAACACCTCAACCCAGCCTTGCTGTGTGCGTTTTTGCGTAGTAGCGGACTGTTGGGCTGAGAGCCACATTGTCACTGCTCCTTCTTAAGTGATCTCTGACACCCCCAGATATGTAAGGAGTGCGTGTTATTTAATGTGTGGTGTCTTTCAGTCGCTGACTGACCGATTACCCAGCTTTTGAAGTGTGATAGCCAAGACACAATGCAGGACTGTATGCCACCCCTCTGGGCCCTAAGTTTCGTGCGCGTCGGCAGTGCTATGATTGGAAAACCATGGCCCTTGCTGTCTGGTGTGCGCTAGCAGTTCTACGGAACCGGGTTTTCTGGCGGTAGGTGGTGTTGCGTTTCCGCTGAGTAGACATAACGTGTGCATGTCTGCCCAGTAATTCACATCCTTTCTCTTGCTGTGGGCGTTGTTGATCGAAATCCTGGTCAAGTGTTTGTTGTGTACCACGGATGTGGTAGAACGTCTAGGCGCGGGTTTGGTTGTACGAGCCACCTGCGTCCTCCCTCATCTCCAGTCTCCGGTCTTTTTGACTCTTTCTTGACACCGGGTCCAGGTTGTGGAGGAGAAGAGGGTGTGGTAAGTGCCGCACAAGACTGCTATCGCTATAAACTAATTCAAGTGCAAGTCTCCAGGTCTGCCTCACCCTGCGACGAAGCAAACGGTGGACATCGTTGGATGCGACGGTCGAACTATCACGCTTTTCGCACCGATTTTTTTCGAATTTTTGCAACACAAAGAGAGTTCAGTACGTTTGCCTATAATTTTCTTAACACGCCTGATGCGAACTAAACTGTTTTATATTTCCATATTTAATATATTTTCTATAAATTTTTTGCTAAAAACTTCTTAGAAGTGTCTATTTGGCTCACGGTGATCACCTCCTTGCGTGTTCATTTCCCCTCAAATATAATATATTTTTAAAATTTCTGTGTGCATATCAATCAGTCGTTTCATCTTACCGCACAGACGCCGTTTTTGTTAACTTTGTTATAGCCCGCCGGTTAACGCATATGATATATTTCTAAATTGTTGGGCAGTTAAATTGGCTAATTGAAAACCAGCGTTCAGATAGCATTGGTAAAAGGGCGCTCACCGATCGCTCTTATGGAATTCACTCGTTCCGTTGTGCCTTACGGGCTCTCTCTCTCTCTTAAGCCTAACAAGTTACCGCACAGCAGCGTACGATATAGGCAGAATATTATTACCGACAACGACAAGTAAGACTGGAATGGCCATTTCTGGCTTATTAGCCGCCATCAGCCAGCCACACGCAAACCCAAAGTGTTGTCAGTAATAACATTTAGCCTATATCATGCGCCGCTGTGCGGCTCTCTGGTTGGGCTCGGGATAGAGCCTGTAGGGTACAACGGAAAGAGTGAGGTCCATAAGAACGATCGATGAACGCCCCTTCACCATTGTATATTCTCGATCGAAACCGACGGGACAACGAGCCCCTGGCTCAGTTTTTAGAGGGGTCGGGCTTCTAACTAAAAGGTCGCGAGTTCGAGCCTCATGTTTTCCACATATCGGGGTTAAATATGATGTCTGACGACGGCTAATGAGGCAGAAATGGCCATTCTGATATGCTGTGTCTTTGTCGGTAATAACGTTCAGGTGGCCGAAAGGGACAAATGATTTCGAATTGATGAAAAAAATTCTCCAAAATGAATTTGATTAAGTCTTAGAATCAGATAAAGTGTGATATTCAAATTCGTTTTACTATTTTCCTGATAACCGAAGGGTAGGAGGAAAAGGAGGCGGGATTATGAAGCAAAGATTTCCTCCCTCGGACTTTTTGCTGTCCGAGTGATAGTTTGTGCATGGTACTTATACTTCCGTCGATGACCTTCGTTTCCCTAGAAATTGCCAGCATCTGCGTCACTCTAACGCATGGCAGTGTGAGAAGCGGTGCAATGCACATCTTTGTTGACAGTCGCACATTTTGCGCGTTATTCTTTAACTACTGGCTTAAAGTTGCGCAGATTCTGGTGGCATTTCCAAATTTGCGTCTGCAGACTTTCGCGTTCACTTTTAAAGACCAGTTATCTGTCTAGTTTTGTTTTGGCTGACAGCTTATACAGCAACTGTATTACCTCGTAAAATTATAATCGAAATTTTATATCGTGTTTTCGATTATCAACTATTAATTCGGTAGGGTTGCAATATTAATTATCTTGAGACATAATTCGCTGATATGTACGTCACATCAGAATGCTCGAGTTTCTTTCCGGCCACCGGCAAAAACTAAATTCTGTGAGAAACGCTTACTACGAAGCATGAATTGCTCTCACCGTTTTTAGAATCCCTTATAGATCAAAATGTATTTTATGGAAAAGTGTTTACTTAAAGAAACGGTGTCTCTCAGTTTAGAAAATCTTTTAAAAGTCACGAGTAATTTATAACCCGACCGACTTTTGCACTTATATTCAAGGTTTCTAATTCGCGACCATTGTGTCTTCCGTTTAGGAAAAATTATATATTTTTACAAGATACTAAAGTGTTATGACATAGGACTTATGCAATTTTGAAGTAGAATTATACCGTTAGAAACAGCAGTAAGTGCAAAGATACAATGTTTTATAAAAGGCGATTTAACCACCATAAAAACCGAGTAATTAGAAACATTTGTAGGCGTCCATCATGCTTTTAAAAGAGGCGTAATGTACAAAACTGACAAAGGCATAGTTTTTACAGGCGGATGGAAATAAGCCCATTTAATTGCTTCTAAACGAGAAATTTCGGCAGTGTTTAGGTATACGCGCATACGGAAAAATCCAAGAGAATGTCGGTTAAGACCTGTCTCAAAAAGAGATTTACAACGATATGCCGATTCCACTGTTTTGCACTAGACCGTATTGCGGGTTATATAAAACAGGCGAGGTCAGAAAAGTGGATAGAAGAACGAGAATTAGGGGGAGTAGGAGGATGAGGAGGACGAAGGGGAGGAAGAGGAGGAGGAGGAGGAGGAGGGGGAAGAGGAAGAGGAGGAGGAGGAGGAGGAGAGAGAAGAGGAGGGGAGGAGAATACGTGGCTCGTAGGGCAGTTGGGCATTCTTTCGACCGGTTGAACAGACTCACCACATAATGAGGGAAAACACAAATCACCATGTATTTAACTTGCCTTTTAGAGGCCGCATCCTTATCTTCCTAATAACTGTCTACATCACACGTGCGTTCTATACTTCAGTTCACTAACCCCTCTTCTTTAATTGCTCGTTCTCTTTGGGTGAAAGTCAGCGCGATATATGCAGTTCATGTATCCGTTTGATTACCGCCCTTGACAATATTTGAATTCAGGTGATAATTATAAGTGACCGGCACATGAATCGTCGTGGAAGTCAGTAAATCGCAAAAAAGAGTTAAAGTAAAGGCAGTTACCTACCGTAAAACGACCGAGTTATATTCATTCACCACTGACTTGCACTGAGTGGTAAAATATCGAAAAGTGTCAACAGTTATTCTGAAATGTCCCTACGATTATATGAAAAGTATCTAGGTAGGGTTGTGATATTGGCGGCCGTGTTTTACGATGCTGTCATAATTATGTCACTAGATGCTAGCATTTAAATGTTCTTTCTTTTAATCATATGTCAAAAGGCCATCACCAAAAGGAACTCATCATTAGAACTTTCCTATATGTCGAGTCCGGATGTTCATGAAAATTCAAATAAACTTTATGGGAACCGTGCACGGAAACATGTTTTTGTGTAGTAATTTAGGGTAATTTAAATCCTCATTTAAAATATAAATTATGGGACAGTGTACATATTGATTTAAAAATAATCTGCAAGTAGACAATACGGAAGACCATAAAATGCCTAGTGACAAATCCCCTTTTACTTATAAAACACTGTTTCCACACCTTGCAAATTTGTAAAAATTTGCGTGACAAATTACCTACAGCATACATCAGTACGTTCTTTCCACTAAACGTGTTGCATGCAGCTTGTAGCTGGCTGAAATCAAATGTTAGTGCAGGAACAGCTTGAAAGCAAATTTATCCAAAAAACTAAAACCTCCCCAACATCAAAGGTTCCGCACTTCGGATTATTAAGCGAAAAGTACCGTAATCTACTATCACACGGGTGCGGGAGGGAATAGTTACACTCATGGCTTCTTCAAAGTACGTTTAACTTGCAAGAGGCATATAGAATAAATGGAAAATATTGTAAAATTCAAAAGGTCGTTTTGCGAGTTTGGATCTTATCCTCTACCATAATAAAGCACACACTATACGACTCAAGGTAGTTAACACATCAAACCCACCAAAATAAAGCTTTATTATTAAAAACACCTTCCAGTATACAGCAAATATAACGCGAGACACCGTCTTTACTCTAATAACAAAAGTAGGTCGGTATTCACATGACAAAGTATTTGCCATACTTCAAATATAGGTGCGAATCCAAATGGGTGGTTCCGACACTGCAGTGACAACATCGGGTCTGTCGTGTTCACTGTGCGGGGTTCTGAAGTACGAGCTCCAGAGAAACGATAGGATAATAATTTGAGGAATAATTAAATGCGCGAAATGAGGGTATGCGTCCGACACACGACTATTGCGTACACCAAGATGTTTATAGAGGTTGCATTAAAGAGTACAAATATCGTTAAGGTTTCAGCGCGCAAATAAATGTTATCACAAACAAAATACTTTTTGAATGAACGAGTTTTGACAGTATTGCCAACTAATTTATTCGCTAGGTGTCTAGACTCAGCTTTTGTCAATGTTTCCACTCCAGTGCTTAAGAGGAGACAAGTGTTTTCGAATCAAATAGTAACTGAAGTTTTAGAAATGGGACTAAAACGGCGCTTGAAAATTTTGTAAGTGCGGTAAAACCTTTGAGATGTTCCAATTATGTAACGTTTAATGTTTATCACGTGTAGATTGAAGTTTATATAGTAAAGAAAAGTGGACGCGAAACGTTGGGCAAAACAGTGAGGATATCATGTACAGTAGATGTGCTTACTCATGAAATTTTTACTGAAATTCTTAAATTTGTAATCTACTAGAACAAACTTACTCAGGTAAAGTTTTAGTGCTCAGTATACTGTGTACAGTATAATACAAGGATAAGTTGGTGACTTTGGGTGCCAGCTTTTGAACGAACTGTGAATGGCTGCCTGAAAATAATTCAGTCTGTAAAAATGGTTGTTCATTATAACGAATTTTTTATATTGATTTCCATTGCCCTTATAAATCTAAATATATTACCTAGAAAGCAGAAATATATGCTTTTTATTCTTTTACTCAATGTGTCTTTTGACATATTTGGCAGTTACATCTTCTTCCAATTTTAGAATTTGAGGAAAGGGTATAATTCCTACTACAGAAGCAATCATTTTTTATCGAGCGCAATTTTTTCATGCAGCCAAATAGAAGTTCGGTCAAAAGCCGACATCCCAAAATAACTGAATTATCTCCAGTTTATACTGCTTGATAATTCACATTACCAGTAGAGTGGAAGACGCATCTCAGAATTTTGGTTAACATTTCATGAGTTAGCATATCTACTGTAATTTACATGAGACGCTTAAGTCAGAGCAAATGTCCGGAAAAGTCTGTATGAGTTGATGTTAGGACATTAGTTCACCGGTGACGCTAATCGTGGAAAGATACATATATCTTAAATGCATTATTCAGTATCTTTATCGAATATGACCTCATTCAACGTAAATGCTCATTTGTAGTGGCGAGTTTGAGTAAACAGCCTAATCCCGACCAAATAGAGTCATATGCTACGGTCAGTAATTCAAACGGCCGTTAACTTTATATGCATAAATGGAGCCCATATCTAAAACACCGGTACCGTCAGCCCTTGGGGACATTAAATGTTGTCGGAAATACTGTGTCTTCGGTAAGCAGTAGCGGAAACAATTGCCGAATGCGTGTATGGCGTCTTAGCATTAAAACCTATTCTGGAGTACGGTAAACACTTGTAATTTGGAAATTTTCCTGCTTACAATGTTAGTTATCACGTAAAAGGAAAATGCAAAGATTTTCGAATAACTTAGCAGTCATCAATTCATCCGTCATCAAGATTTTGGAAATGACTTTTAAACGTCGTGTTTTGAGTGTCAAGTTCGCATAATATATATCACAAAACTGGAGATTATTTCTCTTGAACGCTTTTTGGTTGAGTTACTGTCGATCTCATGTTACATCTAAATCCTCTAAATATTTCCACTGATTGTACGTAGAATAGGCATTGGCTGGTACCTCCGATGAATGTGACTGCCTTTCATTTATTTTTCCTCAAAACTTCGGGACTGGCCATGAAATCATGTCATGATTGCCGTACATATTTTCAAAAACGATTTGTTTAATAGTTAGCCGTAGATCGCAAACCAGAACTCAGTGTGGGGAGCGTTGGCGGACGCGTTGCTTAGCCGTAAAACATCCGTTGTTTCGGACGCAGCGTAAAATTGTCACATACATAGTTGCCAATAAAACAGTGTCTGTATTTACAGTAATTAAAAGCCTCTATCATATTCAAATTGACTAACTGATGTCCGGGCCTTAGTGAAGTGTGTCCAACGCGGTTTTTGGAAATACTGACTGTATTGTATTGTATTCTACATTAAATTATCGGCATCGGCCACAAACAATCAAGTCGCGGTCACTTGAATCCCCACAATAGTTTCTTTTGCAAAATCAATAAGGTCTTATTCATCTTAAATACGGATACAGCAAAACAGCGAGGCAAACATTGTGGAGTACACTGGAGAACCCAGTTGCCAGCTGTTGCTCATGCTTGTGGAAAAGTGGTCTTTTAACTGGAACTCATGATTTGGACAAATTGAGCAGATCTGTTGAGATGTCACAAGAAACCCCGTCGCGTGATCAATATGGCAAACGTCATCGGTCAGACAATGTTACATCAGAGCGTCCACGGTGAAATACTTTGAACGTCCCATTCACTCAAGTTTTTTCCCCATCATGTTACAAAGTCGCCTTATTTGTTTCATAGCAACTTTTGAAAACTTGGATGGCATCAAGTGGATTTTCAGCTAACTCCATTAAATATTATAGGAACGCTTCATTTGGATACGTTACGCCCTCCGAGTTCTGTCTGTCAGTTTGTAGGGAAAACTCCGACCATACTGTACTAACTAAGTTTGCCATCCCATAATAGTTTTTCATGTGACCGCATACAAATTATACGGCGGGTCTTTCGTTTACTGTCTGTCTGGCATTTGTTGTTCGCAGAATCTACTTCCACGCAACATTCACGTGCTGAATTATATTAAAATGCGCATTTCTATTAGCCACCTCTGGCTTGGATCAGCCAAGGATAATTTTCAACGTTGTGTTAAATAACTCTAATTCCTCCTTATGCACCTCTTCAGATCGTTTGTCAGCAGGGAAACCAAAATTTAGAGGTTGCGAAGTTGCGCACACTTAAATCAGCACAAACATGAAAAATTACATCAATTCTACAAATGTGGAATTTCGCAGTTAACTATAACTTGGAAGGCAGTGTGTTCTAATGTGCAGATGTCCCTCTGCCTGCAGTCTGGGACGATTCCAATTAAAGAATTACTGAATTAACTGAAGTGGTCATTTGAATTTCTGTCTGCATCATGTCATCAATGAGAAAAATGCATGCCAAACATGTAGTCATTTTTTCCAGAGTGTGGTTTTTATATGCAATCGAAAAAGTCATTTTAGAAGCTGGCATCCGGAAGTATCCGAATAAGTACAGAATTATTCTGCACGATGATAAGTTTTGCAATCCTATTTAATTAATCTTTTCTGATCGAAAACGCATTTCGGAATTTCCGCTGACATTTCGTGAGCTTGCCCATCTACTGTACTCTACTAAGCTACTGATCGAGAGGTGCTGTCTGAAGAGTACAGGAAAGATTAATTTTGCGCATTATATCTGAACAATAAACCAGGAGATATTAATAGAAAATAATTTTGCTACAGAAATAATACCTTTTTAAGCGAGACTGTGGGACAGGCGAATCAATATTTAGTCACAATCCCGCATACTGGCACGACTGAAATATTTTAGGACTATACTGCATGAAAATCAAATTAAAAACCGCATCTAAGAATCTCTTTCGGTTAAAAAATATGTCAAAATTATGGTGAAAATTGCTTGGATTTGATTAGTAGCTGTAGCGCAAGATACACTTCCCTGAGCGTTTACAAATTTTTATGCAGGAGAGGGGGGAGTAATAACAGTGCGTTTAGTGGCCAATTAAAGACAGGCGATTGTAAAGAAGTAAAAGTAGAAGTAAAAGTCTCCTCCTGAAGAATCAAAACACTAGTTCCCTACAATTCAATCCCAGGACGACGCTTCTCAAAGTCATGTAGTTGAGTGTTCGGGACCGAAACCGTAAAAAGCGTTTTTGTGCCTTCCGGTGTAATGTGCTTGTTTAACTTCGATTTGAATGTCGATAAGTTAGGTACTGACCTAGGATGCGGTGGAATACTATTCCAAAGAAAGGCATATTTGGATGCAAAACAGAGGGAAAGTTTAAATGCAGTGCACAGAGGCGACGGAATTACCATGAAGGAGCTACGTGTGACATAAGACCGATCTCTCCAATCGAGAGTTTCAATCCGCGGCAGATTGGAGCTAGAGCTGAGGTGAAACAGGAAGTAAAAACCCGTTTCGAGTTTTCTAATCCATAAAAACCTAATGTCAGCCAAAATATATTGCTCAGTATAAGAAATACAGGATGCAGCTTGAGGGAAGGGATTCCGAGTAGAATCTCTCTAAACATGTTCAATTCTATTACGATCACAGGCGTTCATTAAACCACAGAAATGGCAACAGTACTCGAGGAATGGGAAAAACAAACATTTGATGAAGTCTTAGATTTATTTCCGGAAGGAAAAAATATATCATATGAACACAAATATTTACGCAGCTTTGGCAGAGATTCCATCTACAGGAGGTGATTAGGTAAGCTTATTTGTACAAATTAAACCCTTGTCCTTTATGGTAAAGCATTCTAATAGTGGGTTTGTCTAAAACATTATGGTTCCTGGAAGCTTGGCAAGACCAAAAGTCACGAAGGTACACTTGGATGATAAAAACTCCATCTGTCATGTTGAAGTCCGCTTCAGTAGCTTAGTTAATAGACATTTTTTCTTTTAACACAAAGATTTGAGGTGTTCTTAGAATTTACTTAATAACACTTGAGGTTATCGGTCAAAATAAACGTTTATGAACTTCTGACTTATTCGGAATATCATTGATTTTTAGAAGGAAGAATAGCGGAGCCGAGACCGTCCTTTGAAGTACGCCGCTTGTGATCCAATGAGATGTCGAGTACCTATCAACAATCATGACCCTTTAGCAGCGGTAGGATAGGCAGAACCCGTTTTAGTCGAGTAGAGGTAACCGGATTTCAAGGAATTCCAATGTTACCCAAGGAATCGATGTGGCACATTGTCAAAGGTTTTACTGTGATCAAAGTATATAACTAACACCGTCTGTTGTTCACCATCAAGAGAATCAATCAGATTAAGATAGGATGAGTGGCAAGTTTCGTGTAAAAACCCATGTTGCGTAAAGTGCAGAAAGTGAGTTGTTAGGCAAAAATCTAAAATTTTACATAAAATGATTTTAACGACGTTTGCTGGAGATGGCGTGTTATGGACATCCCGATAGTTATTTACATCGTACTGAGGTCTAGAAGTGAAAAGTGGAAGGAAAGTTAAGGTCTTCCACGTCTTCTGTATAATTGTGCTCGAATTATCGACCAAGAATAAATAATTAGGCTACATGGGAGAGTCTGGTGCCTGTTTTATAATCGAGTTCGGAATATCGTCTGTTCCCGAGGATTGAGTGCTTTTTAAACGATATATGCTTTTTACTTAATTCAGAGGAGTTACCAATTGCATTGAGTGTTCTAGCGGACAGCGGACAGACGAAAGGAACTGACTCGGACTCAGTCTTGGGGTGTTTTGCAAGGAGGGAACTAAACAATTCCGCTTGTCATTGCCGTCGATAAGGGGAATTTTGTTGTCGTTTAGCAGGGGGGAAATACGTGGCAATCCTTAGAGGAGGGTCGGTGACGGACGGTGTCGGCGACGGATTTGCCATCGTTCGAATCACTGAGGGCATGTGGCCCTCCCTGCCTCTCGAGCGCTTGGCGAAGCTGTAGCATCCAGGCGGCGAGAGTGTGTGCACAGATCGCGACGATCGTCGGTCCAGATCCTGTGTTGAAGGAAATGATAGAAGGCACCAGAATGAGGGTTTTATTGTGTACAAGACTCTGAGTTGTCTTCTGAGGCAATAGTGGCCACTGACAAAGCCTAATCATGTCTGAGAGTCCCCAAGACACTGGTGACAGCCGCTTTTATAGGTTTGTGGAGTACTCTGAAGAGGAGTTAAGTTGGTGTGTTGCATTTGCCAAGGAGTGGTGCTTAAGGGGCTTATGTTGTGATTACTAACACAATCGTTATTTAGGTAAGTGCGAGCTGTGCTAAGATATTTTGAAAAGGCAAGCGGTAGGCAACTGTGAATAAATATACTGTCACTATCAAAAAGTCCTTTTTAAAGAAACCGAAAAAACGGAACAGTGCCATTGGTAAACAATAGATCTAGAATGTAATTATATCTAGTTGGAGACCGTACAAACGGAGAACAGTTAGAAAAAATTGATAATATCTTGGAAATACTGAAATCTGGATAGACAAATATTTGAAAGCCTGTCCATTTCAGGAAGTTTTGAGTCTCCGGTGACTGGTTTAAATCGAAGGCAGATTCCGAAACCAATTTAAAGATTTCACAAGGTTGCGCATCATCACTGGATGGAGTTTGGAGTACTGTAGACACAGTCAACTATAGTCGTAGTTTGTGGCGAGAGAACAACCGATGCAAATCAGAAGTTCCCAGGAAATGAAGGGCGTTCATGTCATAAGGAAAGTGTCATTACGAAAAGCTATGGTAAACAAGACGACCGCCCCCACGCCTATTTATGCAGTCTTAACGGTAGAAATCAAATTCATTTATAAAAAGAAGAGAGTTATGAATATGAGGATGGGGTCAAGGATTCCGTTAAACTTCGAGAGCAATGGTCTGACTTAGGACACTTTCTTATAACAAACCTGTCATTTAATGATATAATATTTAATGGGCTTCGAGCAGCATGGTTATTGTCATCGTCCTCTAGTTTGAGAAAACACCCCGGCCCTCTTAGGTCTCAAACGATTTGTGTTACCACAAATAAGGGAGAATAACATACAGGGAACTGTTGCTGATGATCGAGAAAACCAGACAGGACACGAGTATAAAAGAGGTCAAAGGGCTGCTCCGAGATGATACAATGAAGAATAGCATTCACGACAAAGGCAAGGGAAACTGGAATGGCCATTCCTGGCTTATCCGCAATGGTCAGCCAGCCAACCCCAACCACCTTGTGTGCAACCCCTCGGGCTCGATCCTACGGCCTGGTGGCTAGAAGCTCAACGCCTTAATGCTATTATGGCTATAGTACGTGCCGCTAGGCGACAGCTTGCGGGTGGCGAGAGAGAGAGTCCCAAGACGAAACGGGATAGGTGCGTTCCGTCACACGATCTGCGAGCGCCCCCTCCCCTCAACATTAAATAATGTATCACATACAACACAATCCCACGTGTACTAGGTTTTGTGGAGTATTTTCTGTGGCCGCCAAGAGCTCGAAGGAGAGCGGCAGCGGACGACATGAAAAAGGGGAAGATTTCGCGTCAGAGGGCGTTATGAGGTCCAGCCGGTCGGTTGGAGCGCCAACGTCAATCTTCCAATCAGGTGGCAGTTCCACCGTCGTTTCCGAGGAGCTTCGCGGTGTTCCTCATATCAGCGTGTGCTCAGGGACGGTTACTTACGTGTGATTTATTTTCTGATGATGGTTGATTTGCGCAACATCTGCCGCGCAGGCAGTTTCTTTCACCTGCGACAGCTGCCATGACAAAGTCGATAAGACCGGAGGACGAGAGAGAGGACTCAGGTAGCTGGCACTGGGTGAACACGCACATCGTCGTGCCACCACATCTCCATTTATGACATTTGTGATTGCTACGCAGCCCAGAAACGCGTGTCAGTCTACGACCTGGTCCTAATTGTGGCCCAAAACCACTCTCCCCTGGCCCGTTGTAGACGGACACATGCCAGTCAAATGATAGTTCGATCGTCGATTTCGACGATGTCCGCCGTGTGCCCCATAGCTGCAGCAGCGGTGGGAGCAGGGACGGTGACTTGCGCAGGGGTTTATAGTGCAGTTGACTTGCGCTGCATCTACCTACACACTCTCCTCCTCCCGCGTCTGAGCCCGGTGTCAAGACAGCGTCAAGAAGACCGGAGACGAGGAAGGTCGCAAGTGGATGGCTCGGACGCATCCTCGCCTTGGTGTTCTACCACACCCCCTGGTCCACACAACAAATGACCAGGATTTCGACGAACACAACAGAGATTGGAGACTGGCACGGCCGAAGCCGCACCAAGGCGTGCCGCCAACGCCTGGCTCAGATCCCACACTGTGGTGGGAGTGCCATAAAGGCCACATTAAAAAGGAGCCATTGCAGCCTGACTCTCAGACCGCCTCCCGTTAAGGAGGAGGTCCAAGGTACCCCGTCAGTTGGCAACCTTCCAAGCCACGGCTTTTAGCTCACCGTGATAGCTTCAAGCGCGTCAGATTGTTTATAGGGAGGAAAGTGCGCTGAGTTGTCGACCTCACTCTCCCTTCCTACTCCCACACCACAGCCGCTGTCCGAGCCGGTCAGCAGACTGGAGTGGGGAATGGGCGCGGTGGCTGTCATGGTCGACTGACCATGACTGCGCGCGACACGGCATGACCTGGCCCCCCATACACACAACACAAGGATTTCACACAACGGGGGTTGCACTGCGTGTCTCTCACGTGCGTGAGAGTGCCGTGGAAGGTGCTGCTTCAGCCCGTCCCCAGCCCACCAGTCCGCCACTCCACACACACACACAACGCGACGAACTGCGTGGACAGATTGGGGGCGTCAGTCAGCAACCTTCCTATCCACTACGCTTGGCGTGTCGGGATAGTCTCGGACTCGGGTCACTCGTGCAGCCGGAGCCTCATGGGGACCGAGTCGAGATGCGCACTTCCCACTTGCGCGGGAGGTGGCAATTGCGTGCTTCCAGTGGGTGAGTGTTGATATGTGGTGGGGTGGTGGTTGTGGAGGAGGCAGGGTGGGAGTGTGTTGTCGTGTGGTGTAGCCCGCGGTGGTCTACCGCATGTCATCGTGGATGCGCATGTGGTTGAATAGGCCCACATGATGCCTGAACGTGCAAGGGATGTGTGGGCAGTTTAGACGAGCGTGGTGGGTCGAGGTTGGTGCTCCAGGCACTGGTTCACCAGTCCCTGTGCGATGGATTAGCAAGTAACCGACCAGGCCGATGCGTGAGGTGAAAGTGCGTGGACAGTGGGGGCATGCGAAGTTGGCGGTGCCGATGTCAGCTACAGCAGCCCTAAATTTTGCGATACTAAATCTGCGAATTCACTAATTCGCACAATTTTTCTCCATGGAACCCAAAGATTAAAATTCGCGCACCATTCGGCGTATCACCTGTAATGTACTCACGAGAGATAAGTGTCACAGAGAAGACACAGGTCGATGTGAGGTGACGGTTCGACCGTCGTTGCCGTCGATGTCCACCGTTTGCCACACAGCAAGGTGAGAGCAAGCACGCTGACTTGCCCGTGAATTAATTTATAGTGGTAGTAGAGTTGCACAGTATCTACCGGTCATCCGTACAAGGTCAAACGGGGACGTACACGCCCAGACCCTTGGACGTTTTCCTTCATTCTACGTGTGGTTCGACCTCGGAACTAAATCCCAAGTGAAATTGCGATATCTGAAACAATGGTTTTATTCTAAAGGCAGTTAGACCGTTTGATCTTTGATAAACGAGGCCCTCATTGCGGAGCTATTTGCGGCCAGCCATGAGGTTTATTTCCTGATTTCACTCCCCTATGTAGTGCATCCGAGCACCTTTAATGAAATGTTCTTCCGCGAAGTACACAAATGATTGCGCTTTGTGCTGATTGCATAAAGTTGCACTCGTAATTTCAAATGTATGTGGAAAGGATCGCCTGCCGTAACCCTCGAACTTCCACAATGTAAAAACAATTTCTGCAAACGAATATGAGTACTCAACATAAATATCATATGTAGCGTTTTCAATAGGCCCGTCAGGTGCATTGCCTGTTACCCTAAATGTACTACTATACTACAAAAATTAGAAGAAACAGGCGGGTACAAGTTGAGATTTCGACCGTTTTCTCCGGCAATCTCCACCGTATGTTCCACAATAAGGCAAATGCAGGCACGGTGACTTGTGCGGGCATCAGTTTGTGGTGGTGGCAGACTTACACAGCATCCACATTGGTCTGAGCCTGCAGACCTTAAATAAACTGGTCTACTCCAAGTTCGCGATTAATTTCTACGGAGATTTAAACATAACAATTTCTACATTGGTGTGCGTATCAAAAAGTAGACAGGGAGTACTGGGGGGCTCACTGTCGAGCCAAATCCCTCGCAGCTGTGTTATGCAGCGACAGAATATAGGTGAAACACGCGTGTATGGGCTTTTGGTTACTGCCTGTGCTGTTAGTATGGAATCACCTTACCCGAAAACATCCACCGCACACTCTCCTCCTAACATGCCTGAGCTCAGTGTGAGGACATATTGAAGAGTGAGAGGGCTTAGCTGGCTAACACGGCCGGACCCACGCCTAGGCGAACCACAACATCCCCTGGTCCACAATAAACACCACTAGAATTCCAACCAATAACAAAAGTTGGTCAAAAGAGAAGGATGACACAAGTCACTTGGCAATTACGCACACTACCTGTATACCCAGCGGAGTTCAAGCGCGTCTACCGGCTGGGAATCAGGGGCCGAAGAACACCAGGCTGCCAAAGGTATGGCTTGCAGAATCATGGCATAGCAGGCGTGCACAGTCCTTAAAGCACCAAAGGGTGACGCGCAGCCCTGCATTTAGCCTGGGCCATCACCCTTCAAGGGTCGGGTAACTGGTCTGTCATCGTGAGAGAGGCACTACCCATAGAGTACACAAACACTCCTCGCATGTGTGAAAGTACCAGAGGCGGCGTTATGAGAGAACCGTGGCAGTCTGACTCTCAGCCCACCAGTCCGCTATCCCGTACAAACACACACACACACAACGGGGTAGACTATGTGGACTGAGTTAAGGCGTCAGTTGGCAAGCCACGGCGCTTGGCGCACCGTGATAATCTCAGGCTCGGACTACACATGCGGCAGAGTAACCAAATGGAGAAGGAGCCCAAAAACATACTTCTCACTTGCATGGGAGGTGAAAACGGAGTCTTTTTGTTGTGTGATGCTGTGTGGTGCAGGTGCTGGTGGGAGGAAGTGTGAGGGTGTGATAAGACCGGCGGTAGTCTGCCGCAGGTCTTCATGAATGCGCACGTGACTTCAT
>CACRXP010000134.1:171682-285394 GCA_902702965.1 Spirometra erinaceieuropaei | reverse complement strand
CCGACCAGGCCTATGTGGGGGGCGGATGTACGACCACAATGAGGACAGGTTGGGACCGAGTCCGCACCGCTGGTGTTGGCAGTGGTGAGTTTGATGGTTGTCGGTGAGTTGGAATCGTTTTTATTGGTGTCCTGGCAGTAGCCGTCACAGCAGACGTTGAGGCGTAGGTGATGGTTGAGTACGACAACCGAGGATCGGGAGCACCATTAGAGTGCATTATCGACATGGTGGCGGGATAAAGGTGGAAGGGGAGGCCTCAGTCGGTGCCATCCGGGTGCTGCAGTTGGTCTGCAGATGTCCACAAAGACTGATACTATCCCGAAATGTTTGCTGACACCGCGGGCATGTTGGGGGCGGTTGAGTGGTGGCGTTGCGAAACGGGCAGTTGGGGTTTTCAAGCTTCGCGTCTAGCTTTGTCAGCGGTGATGCGGTTGACTTTGTAGGTCGCTGCTCCTGCTTTCACTGTCCTCCACCAGGCCGGTCGGTTCCGGACGAGGTCTTTCCAGTTTGGCGAGTTGATCTGCAGACGCTTCAAGAAAGTCTTCATATAGTCCTTGTAGCGCCTTTTTGGACCTCCTTGTCGACAAGAACCCCTGGCAACATCTCCATAGAAGAGTCGTCTGAGAAGGCGCCCGTCATCCATCTCCGTTGATGTTACGTTTGCCCCAGCATGGTTTGGATGCTAAGGATTCCTGTTTATTCTAAATCTCCCGTGTTCGAGAGCCTGTCCTGCTACGTCAGCATTAGCAGGCGGATACGAGGTAGTGGACATTAAACGTACGTGCTCATAGGGTCTAATAACATAACTCCCGAGAATTTAGGGTAACCACTGTTACACAATGTCCAATGCAAACATCTTCTACACTTTAATCAACGACAATTGAGAGGGAAAGAAGCTATGCCTACCTTAGCTCTCCTCTAAACTAGATAAAGGTATTTTCTTATAAGTTGCTCCAAGCCATCTTATAATTACCACTCAACAATTATCAGCCACCCGAATGGGCAAGTTTTATCGCAAAAATTACCGACCTCTGGCAGCTTTGAGACCGATTCTGTTGTCGAGGGCCATTATTTACAGTAGATGGGCTAACTCATGAAATGTCAACCGAAATTCGTTTCAAAAAGATTACATAAGTAGGGTTGTAAAAGTAATCATCAGGCAGCAGAATTCTATAATAATTCAGTTACCAAAGGTGTCGAGTTTCGAACCAATTTCTTTCCAGCCGCATGTAGAAACTATACTCTGTAAAAATGACTACTTAACTAGCATGAATTTTCCTGATTGATTTTCGATGTCTATAAAAATTCAATTATATTTCATAGAAAACAGGCATAAAATGTTTGTTCTTTTACTCAATCGGTAGCAAATTACATCTTTTTCCCATTTTATACTCGAGAGTAGGGGGTAATTCTGTTTTAAAAAACTTTTCCAATTCTCGAATAATTTTGAACCCGACGTGCTGTTACAGTTGCATTCAGGGTTCCCAAGCTACAAGCTGTATATTTGTCGCGTACGGAAAACCGTACAGTTCCCTACAGTATTAAGTGGAGACGATATGGGGTTCATAAAATTTAGCAGTGGAGTTGAGCCAAATTGTTAGCTTTACAAGCCACATTGGTAAATGCAGAATCATGGCGTTTTATGAACGGCCACTGCACGGTATTGGAAAACCTCACAATTAGGAACTTCTTTAAAACTGAGTTATCCTATTCCTTCGAGCATAATATTGGAAGACGACGGAATTGCCTACCGAATGAGCAAAATAATGAATATTTTTATGGATGCTTTCCATTGTCTGTAATTGGATTTTTAAAGATATCGAAAATCAATGAGAAAAATGCATGCTAATTAAGTAGTCATTTATTACAGAGTATAGTTTCTACATGCGGCCGCAAATAAGTTGGTTCGAAAGTCAGACCCTTCGGTAACTGAATTATTATATAATTCTGCTACATAGTGATACGTTTTACAAATCTACTTAATTAATCTTTTCGGAACGAAAACGCTTTTGGAAATTTCGATTGACATTTTATGAGTTAGTCCACCTACTGTATGTGTCGGCCCAGATAGACGTATTATTTGCATCAGTGTAGTAACCGACGCATGCTTCGATAAAACGTGATGAGCACCAAACAAGTATGACGTCATTTTGACTTGAAAATTCAGCCTGGAAACGAAATATAACTGTGTGCTCATTGTCCTCGTTTACTGGAACGTTTGCCTGCATTTGAACAGCAGAATGGGCAAATTGCTGCACACACAACAAACGACGTCCTGTCTGCCTGAAAAATGGAGAGTCCGAAGCGCTTGTATGCATTATTCACCTCGATTCTTCTGGGTGCCAAAGAGTCGATAAGATGAAGCAATCGTCGGGAGCAGATTCTATTGGATACATACGTGCGACATCTTGGTGTGGCGTTTAGATAATAGACTGATTCGGTTGTTGAAGACTATCATCAAAGCGTTGTCTGTCGGAACATGCACGAAAGTTTCCTCAAGTCAAGCTGACGATCAATATTGCGGCTTCAACGGACGCGCAAAAAGGTCCGTGTGTATCGTCTCGCAAATCCACAACAGGACGAAGTGGTGAGTGTAACTAGTGACAAATTAACTTTAGGGTATGGAGGTAGGTTTCGCAATATCTCAAGTCTCTTAAGACTAATGGTCTCGGAACTACTGAGAGGCGCATAGTGCATGAGGCGGAAGGGAGTCGATGGTACTTACCCAAACACCACCATTCGCCACGAATATGCCTGAGGTCAAGACGTTTGGCGTCACTTCCGCCGCAGCCATCGCAGCCTTTTTATCCCCGCCATCGAACTTCTTTTTGCACTAATCAAAAGAAATTGGGACAAGGAAAGGAAACATATTTCTGTGGGACAGTAGTTACAATTTTTACTTAATAATTACATAAACCAAACCACCATAGACAACTTGGTAGTCTCCATGCCCTCCCGCCTTACAGCAACTCTAAAGGCTAAAAGACAGTCAACAAAGTACTAACACGTTGCATGTGTTACTCTTTTTCATTTTTGTCGTTTTGTAAAATTTCCCTTCTCTTCTGACAGTTATATTGGACCATGAATAGTTGGCCTATCATACAGTCGATTTTTTGACTTGGAGGTTTTTCCTAAAACAGTTATTTTTAGTCAATAAATAATACTTTATAAACTAAACTATGCCTTGTTTTGAAGCTCGGTCGTATATTTAACGCAGTATAACTTTCGCGGATGCGGAGTGGCAGTATCGTGCGATTTGAGTCTACAGTTCGTGACATTTCATCAGATACGTCACGAACTATATGTGTCGAGGTGCTGGACTAACTGACCTTTAACAATCTAGTCACTTTTCTTTAACTTCACGGTTGGTCTAACGCAAACAGAACCAACGCTGAGGAAGAGACGCGCATTACATGTGCGCATACAGATCAGGTCATGGGTAATTTGAATGTTAATTTTGTTCACCTACTGGCTTTTTATACTGCCGTTCTTTGTCAAGTTGATGCATATGGCTGGGAGTCGTCATATATAGGCTACCAGTCTTCGGTATAACTTCCGCAACGTTGGTGACCTGTGACGCTCGCGCAGAATTGGCTTCGTTTTTCCTGCATCGCTGAGTGACAATGAATATTATTTAATTATGTTGTACAATTTTCCATTGACGACCGTTTTTTGCGCCTCTCAGTTATTGTGCCCTCTACATCCAGATCGTACTGCCTGACTCCAACCAACTACCTGATGTTTCCGCCCAATCTCTATGCGCCGTCGTTTTCATCGTGCCAGAATTCCGGCAACGGTAAGGGTCTAGTGAAGGCTCCCAAGTATCACCAATTGGTCACGACTGCCTGTCTAACGGAAAGAGTGTAATAGGGTTTAACGTGTGTGGTTATCTGGGCGGTATGTTAAATGTCAAAAAATAAGGAAAATAAGTTAAGTATTTCAAAGTGTGACTTAAAATTTACGATACCTTGGCAACATGCGGCTGAATTATATTTCATTCGCCCTACGAATCTTACCAAACAGCTGATGAAGTACCGCGAACTGGTGGAGGTTCTCCCAGCTAGTATTCTCGCTAGAGTCCAACGCTTCCTACTAAATCTCACTGCAGAGGCTCCATATTCCAGGCTGAAGTCGGGGATCCTTCCTGTCTGACCAACTGTGCTATCACCCATTGAGAAAAAGAGTCAACACTGGGGAACCGGAAGTCCTCAGAGCTTCGCCGTCACATATGCTCTCCCTTTGGAGACATTAACATAGACAAGTACCTCGTCAAAGGGGATGTTTTAGATCGTCTGTCCCGAAGCCTGGTTCTGCGAATCTCTCTGTCTTACGGCTAACCTAGATGGCAGACCAAATGGTGGAAGTGCGGCGGTTCCAGCCACTCTCGGCTGCCGGCGGCAAAAGACCAAATAACGAGGCAGATGACGGCCAAGGCGAACTAGATGGGCTCGTTGAAACTCCAACTCACACACCTCACCTCCTATTGATTATCCCGCCATTGGCGTTCTCATTCACAGTCTCGAAACGCAAATGTTTGTTTAAATGCTGCGAATTTTAACGCCATGTAGAGAACATGCCCAGTGAACGGTCAGCCTTTAGTGCAGCGATTATTGATGCTTTTGCCGGTTTTTTCGTATGTCTGAAAGGTCTAATCATTTGGGAATTGGAAATTTACTCGTGCATACCGACAACCTTTTGACCTTTGTAAGATTTGCTGAGTCCCGTCTGTCTTTTGCTGTAACTTTAGTATGATCTTAGGCAGTAAGTTCAGCGCGTCTGAGTTTATTTCCCAAATCAAAAACGGCAATAAATCAGGGTTTGTGGGAAATCCCTACGCGTTACGTGGCAAACAGTCGTACAGACTCTTTCCCGTGCTTAATAGTTTTTACCGAGGACACGTATAGGACTCCTAATACATTTGGATATGCCCGTAGGTTTCGCTTAAGTTGGGGTACTCCGAGCATGGCATTTGCACTGTTTTGTCGCTGCAGCGCATATGAACACTTAACTTCCCTCGCCTGGTTTATTGGCATAGATGGAGGCAGTGAATGGACGAGGTGATCGCGTGTTTTAGCAAACAGGGTTCGCTGACGAGCATTGGAAGTGTCTGGGGCAGTTTGAAGACAGATGCCCTTACGCACGCAGCCGCTGACTTGCGAAGTCATTTCGATGAACTGGCATGCCAAAGAGGCTTGAGGGCAGCGCATCACCGGAAACATGGAAAGTACATGTTTGTGATGATTTTAAAATGAAAAATAGCTAGTAGAGGTTGACCAAATATGCGCTTCAGTCAAGGGAGACGTAGCAAATTCTTTGGGTTTACCCCCTACCCCACCGACCCAACCACCCTCAACCAGCGTGAAACTTGACCACGTCGGCCAGACAGCTACACGATTGTCACATTAGTCGAGCTACCGTCGTCGGCTACACACTGAAAGGAAAAGGGAATCGGCGAGGTCATTACTATCAAGGTCTGAAGATTGTGAAAAATTTATTTTTCCTTTTTTTGAGAGCATCTTTAACAAAGATTCTCGCGAAATGGAGGTGTTCGAAATTCCAGACACCTGGCGCGCTTCTTCTGGCGACTATTTCTTCAGTTAAAATGCATTTCATTAAGCAATTCCAGTCCTTTTGTTTGTTTTTGTTTTGTCTCAGTACAGCAACCCTAATTGTCCTCAGAGGCCACTTTTCCTGAAGTTTAGTAGAATCAAAATTCCAACACCAGACTACACACTGAGCATGTCTGTACCTGGGACTATATGCTGCCATATACGAAGGATGCCAGTCATCTCAGTTAGAAAACGAGACATTTTAGAGCAAAGTGAAACTAATTGATTCTTCTTTTATAGCCAACTGATCATCGAAATAAAGCAGAATAGGCTTTGTAAGAAGTAGCCAAAAGGATGTTTAAAGACTGTCCACGAGACAGAGGATGCTTGCTACTTTGACTTTTTCTGAAGGCGTTTTTACTGAACAAACGTTTGGGGCCTACTTGACTGGGCTAGTTAAAGGAAATCTGGAGAACATGCGGTTGGTGACTTAAGTCATGAGCTGTGTCTGATATACTAAAAAACCACTAATCAGTCTAAAACCTATCCGAAGTCATCCACCAAAACAAGAAACTGGTAATGAACAAACTCCAGTTAGATGAAAACGCAAAATAAGTAACCCAAGTACTCTCTTGTTAACTCGAAGATAACAAATTATGTCGAAGATGTAAAAATTCATGTCACGAGTAGGCAACGCACACCATGCTTGTCTACACAAAACACCAAATAGATAGGCAAAAGCATTATACTGTGTGGAAGGTTATTCTTAACAATATTTTACGAAATATTCTCCAAGAACTATTATTATATGATGTCTTGCAGGAAGCACATTGCGTAGTGTTCGGCCACATATTTTAGGATCTTGCCGCTTGATTTCTCTCATAACGATGTTGCATAAATAAAAGTGTCAATTTGTTCACAAACAAACTATTCGATCAGTGAATACTAAATTTGAATAGGATTCTCGGGCTTAATCGTGAATGGGCTGTTTTGTATATATCAAGAGAACGTATCATTAGCAAAAATTATTTACTGTATTTTTTAGGACGAGGAAATAGGTTGAGTTTCAGATCGTTCTTGAAATATCGATAACTGCTCCACAATTTTCAGTGTTTTCAATGGATTGGCCATAAAAGTAGACTCACTGCCATGTATTTATCAAAACCTTTAAAATGAGATATTTTTTGGAAGCATTTACCCAAGTGGTGAGTGCTTGGACATTCTTTCTAATGCTGATGGTCGCTTGGGTCATATTTGTAGACTCACTTATAAGTGAAACCTCATCGCCGAGAAAATTGATCATCCATAACAAACGTCAACGGTGAATATGGATTCGAGCAATCTAAAAACTCTCTATCATAAGCTACCTGTTAAAAAGTGAACTAGTACTGTATTCTATTGACAGGTGTTCACGTAATTTACCATTGTGGCGTCTAAACAGGGTGCATGTGCTCGGAGCGTTACGATCATCAGGCCGAACCCCGCGTCGTAGGAAAAGACGAGAGACACCAGAAATCAGAGTTCTCCCCTCAGGCAACAATGACCGCTGGCGAAGCCAGGGCTGGTGTTGACTGCGTCCATTCATGCCTGAGAGATCATGCGATAGTTTGGCATCTGCTTTTGTAGGTTTGTGGGGCGATCTGAAGTGGTGTCCAATTGGTGTGTGTTGATTTGTTGGGGGGTCGTGTTCAAGTTGCTTATGTTGTGTTCGCAAAGGGGGGGGGGGAGTGGTGTGTTCAAGCGGCGCATGGGCGTCTGCGACTTTGCGAACGCACGTGCGTCCCAGTTAGAGTCGGTCGAGTGATTGCGGGGTCAGCGCCTCTGGAATTGTTGGCTGCGAGAGTGAAGCAATGGGGCCTTGGACAAGAATGCCAGACGTGGACGTGATAGCTGCCGGCAACGCCATTGTACTTGGCTGTATCACTTGTAGCACCCGGGCACAAAGGGCTCTCCGGCAGTGTGGTTTTTGGGCTTTGGAACCAGTGTTTGCCGTCGTCCGTCGTCTTGAAGTCGTCCCAGTGAAGTGTGGACTCGCTGGAATTTTCGTTTGCCAACACAAATATCCAACAAATAAACAATGCGATTAAAGGTTGGGATCTGAAAGTTTATTGTAACAGATGAAAAGATGGTTGTACCATGAAAAGAACCAAACTGTTCACGCCAGTCTGATGGATTCAATGTGGAAAATCGGGAAAGGTGGGTTTGGGGACCACCGCCGGAGAGAGGACAGATCAGTTCTGTGATTGGACTAAAAAGAGCAAGAGACCACACGTCCTTTAGTTTCTGAATTCCGTCTCTACTATCCCGTTGTCCTCTCTCATTTAAACAAATTGGTTATGGTTCGTTGCAGTGGCTGCAAAGTAAAGCAAATCGGTACTACATACGTCCGGCGATGTTGGGCGCGGTACTACATTGTCTCTAAGAAATATATAATTCCAAATTTACCAGGTCAGTTTATGCACACAACGAAGGCGTACGTCAGAATGCGGTGCGTGTTTGCACTGCGAGCCCTTACGTTGGTTTTTAAGCGGCGATAATTGCTATCATGGCATAGCCGCCTTGTAATTTTACTTATCCGAACGCCCCTGGGAAAGTTCAAATGAATCAAGGGGTACTTACGAGGACCAGCATAGGGGCATTGAGTTCATCTGTCTCCCTTTCTGAGGAGCGGCAGCAGAGCAACAGTGCTCCAGATTGTTGAACAGATTCAGCATGTCATAGCTTTTTAAGTATTTTTTTTCAGTGACCGAAGTCAGCATCTGAGCAACTGTTAAGCGTAGCATTTAGACAGACTGTATTTTTCGCGACTTTGGTGACTGTAAGAGACCGTAGTCATTCCAGAGCCTATTAAATAATCTTTGGAGCATGGTTAATGTCGTAGCAACAGAAAATATTCCGGACACATCCGGAGATGTTGGATTAACTAGGGGGGGGGATTAGAACTCCAGTCGTTACATCTGCCTTCGTCTTGGTGGCGATAGTGACCATTTAATTATACTGTAGCGAGTACGTAAGAAATAGGTCGAGTGCTGCTTTGTGTTCTACAGTAGACTTTCTTTAACATCCGGATGCATGTTCCGTAATCGGTTTGGACAGTGCATATCACGGTGTGGGTTGTATTTAATATATTATGTGCGTCCGAGAGGATTAACATGGGCGCCAAACATGTTCACATAAATAAATCCCCAAATCAGTCTCAGAATACGTGATATGATTTACCTATGCGTTCAAATTATTTGTCGTGTTAACCCGTCGCTACATTTTCAGGAGAAATCAGTTTCTTGAGTTCCAAGCATATATATGGGCATATGGAAGGGGAAGCAGAATGGAGCTACCGAAGCATCTGATGGTTTCTTCCGAGCTTTCGACCTCGTACAGGCATCCGTCGTCAGAGCTGACAGCACCAACATATGAAAGGACATTTACATGAACCACTAATTGATAAGCGGTCTGTTGATTACGCTGGACTCTATGTGACAGATCAAAATACATTTCAAATGAGTTCCTATCAGGAGATCAGTGTTCAGTGAATCCTCCCGACCTGAGCATCTCTATTTCGGCGACTATGAACTTGGAATAATGATTCCTTTTGAAGGTTTGGACCGCTAGTTTCCGATCGCGTACGCGAGACTCTGGCTTGCATTCTGCCTGAGCTGTAAACTGACATCGACAATTAGGCATGTAATATGTTCTCCAGGATTTAATCACTTCGTATGATCCGGCTGTGAAGAGTAGTAAAGAAAATTAAAAAGTTTGTTATATTATGCTGCAAAGAACTGTAAACGAGCATATTACTTTGAAAACTGACCCTATTTAAGGTGCTACGTCGGTTCTTATTTGTTTTTTAAACTTTACAGGCGAAAATAACACGCGGATACGATTTTTGTCCATTTGAGTGGACAACCGTGTACAGTAGTTCTGGATCCGTGTGAAATGACAACAACTGGACACAATATTACTATCAACAAAGACAAGGGAGAATGGAATGGCCATGTCTGGCTTATTAGCCGTCGTCAACCAGTCATACCCAACCCCGAGATGTGGAACACCTGGCGCTCGACCTCGCGACCTCTTAGTTAGAAGTCCAACGCCTCTAACCACTGAGCCACGTGCTCGTTGTCCTGTCGGTTTCGGTCGAAATATACAATGGTAGAGGGGGACTAGCCGATGCTTCTTACGGACCTCACGCGTTCCGTTGTGCCTTACAAGCTCTCTCTCGAGCCCAACCAGCAGCCGCACAGCGGCGCATGATGTAGGCAGAATGTTATTACCCTTTTCTTTTTGGTAATGACATTCTGCCTATATGATGTGCCGCTGTGCGGCTGCTGATTGGGCTCGAGAGAGAGCCCGTAAGGCACAATGGAACGAGTGAGTTCCGTAAGAACAATCGGTGAGCGCCCCTCCACCATAACAACTAGACTCAGTAAAAACCCCAGTATCCTCCAAAACGTTCCTAGTATGTAACAGAGCCTGTAACATCATCGACTGGGTTTTCTTTCGAGTCCTGCGGAGAAAAACACGTAAGCAATGGCCTATAGAGTTATTTGAATAGTCATTCCGCCAAACATAGTCATAAAAATATGGTGTCTCGCGTGCTTCTACTTCTGCCTTTTGCCTCTATGTAACCCGCTGTCTCAACCGTCGTCCCCGTCCTCCTCCTTCTCCTCCTCCTCCTCCTCCTTCGCCTTCTCCTCCACTTCCTCATTCTCCTCGTCTTCCAAACGGAGGGTGATTATTGTTGTGCCCTGAGTACGGTCAAAAGGTCTGAAAACGTGTACTATGCTAGTACCAGCAAACGATGGCCCTGGCAGCGTGGTATGCGTTGGCTGTCCCCTGACACCTGGTTCCCTGCCGGAAGATACGCCTGATCTACTGCTGGGTATGCAGGTGGTGGGTATGGCTGCCCAGTCATAATCCTTATCCTTCTAATCCCTGTTGGGATGTTGTTGCTATTGTTGGTGAAACGTTTCCGGTCA
Organism: Spirometra erinaceieuropaei; assembly: GCA_902702965.1. Classification (NCBI taxonomy): domain Eukaryota; kingdom Metazoa; phylum Platyhelminthes; class Cestoda; order Diphyllobothriidea; family Diphyllobothriidae; genus Spirometra; species Spirometra erinaceieuropaei. The sequence continues at coordinate 274,869 of CACRXP010000134.1, read as the reverse complement.
AGTGTATGTTGTGGACCATGAGGTGTGGTGGCACGCCTGGGTGCGGTTCTGGACGACAAGCGTGATGCGTCAAGTCCCGGGTACCCGTAACACTAAGTGCGCCGAGACAAACAAACTGGGCTTACCGAAATTCAGTCAATCGTAATTCCTTCCATTATGTAAAGACAAAATACGAATGAGCAGTTAGGAATTTTCATTTTGTACAGATAATTTCCATTGAAAAGATAATAATACAGACATGAATCGTTCGCACCACATACACTTGAGAATTAAAAAAAACTACAATCTCTGTTCTTGTCGGTTTGGTAAGGCCAGGAAGGGAGATCTCATTCTTGTTAAGGATTGGGGACGGTGTTATGCAAACATTCCTAAGTGGGCCGTATTTCCGATTTCACAATCGAAATTCTGTGTCGACGAATTCCGCCATGTTTTTAACTGAAATTGCAAGAAGCGAACTAAGATTAGAATACTTATACATCATGAAAAATGAGTTGGGTACTTTACAAACTATTATGCAACAATTTCTATTGAAATTTCTTTAAATAAAAATTTCAGAACATATTTTTGTGCTAAAGCTTTCGTTCAAATAACTGTCAGCTCCAACAAATTCTCAGAAATTAAGGAACTCAAAAATCTCTCCCGAGAAAATCGTAAAAAAGTCGGCCACATCGGTAGAATTTAAACCCACGACAACGCGCGGAGGACTAAAATATAGCCAAAGCTCTGACCACCTCGCTACGACACCTCATCGGGAGACGTGAGTTTAATCACATTCAGCTGAATTGGCCTGAGGGTTGGTTTACATAGTCCCTCTTCTTGCTAACATGGGTTCGAAGCACAACGAGGTCGCCGCATTTTTCACAGTTTCTCAAAGTAAGTTGTTTAAAATCTGCAAAAACACCTACTAGACCCACAAAATCCAGTGAGCGAAATTTGTGTGAAATGAAAAATTACTCACACCATCGTCATTTGTGTATTGTAAATGATTAAACAGTGCACATATTCACGTTTAAAATCTGGGCACATCCATTAGTGATTCTGTCAGTAAATATCGAATCATTTTATGCAAATACTGGTACTGGTTCCTATTTGGCCTGTCCTCTACGAGACTGAATATTAATAATAAATATGTTCTGCTAGTCCCACCGTAATTTGTATTTTTTCTCGAGTTCGAAAGAAATCTAGCTGTACTCTCATCAAAACTTCAAGTCCTATGCATTTTCAGATGCGTAAATAAGTGAAATCATGAAAACTTCTCACTGAAGCAAGGACTTACATCTGATTAGCGTACAGTACCAAAACTCACGCGCTGAAAGCGTGTACGTAAGCTCCTTGTCTACTTCAAAGACATCCTCAGCTTTTGTGGGCGGAACTTGTGCCTCTGTCTGAATTCGCTTCTTACGGCCGATCTTCACCCCCTGGATGGACAAGGTGTGGTTGGCGTGACGTCGAAGTGTTGTAATGGCTTGCATGTTGTACCCAGCTGAGCTACCGTTTGCAGCGGCTAAGATGTACTCCTATCGAACACAGGATGAAAATAGTTTCCGCTTTCACAATTCTGAATCATACCTGCCAAAGCATAGACACATTGATTCATAGTAATAGATCACGGGAAATGCATATGGTTTTCCCTCGGATGATCCGTTTGCACGTCGTATATACAACTATTTTTCAATATCTGGATATCATTTGAAAGAGTATTGAACATGACAAATGCAAAATAGAGCTGAGGCGCGACTGGATCAAATCCTTAGATGAATTAGCAAGAATTACGTCCTAGTTCTGCGAGATGCTTACATCTGCAAGTTATGCACAGCTATGAAAACAGTGAAGTAGAAAGGCAATATATTTTCCGAAATAATTGCGATAATTTTTTTCAAATCCTTCTGCAGAAAAGACCACCCAAGTTATTTCATCTGGATTACCAGAACAGTTTGCCAGATTTCGAAATACTCGGGCCCGTAGATGTTTTACAACTGTACGTGTCCATTCCCCGTTCCGATCATCTGACCGTCTCGGACAGTGTCCTAGGCAAGAAGATGGACAGGGAGAGTGATGTCGACGACTCAGCGCATTTTCCTCACTATAAACAATCTGACGCGGTTGAAGCTATCACGGTGCGCTAAAGGCCTCGGCTTGGAAGGTTGCCAACTGACGGGATAACTTGAACCTCGCAATCGGCCCAGTGTTGTGTGTTTGTGTGGCGTGGCCGGCTGGTGGTCTGAGAGTCAGGCTGCAATGTCGCCTTCTTAAGGTGGCCTTAATGGCACTCCCAATGTGTGGAATCCAAGCCGGGTGTGGGCGGCACGTCTAGGTGCGGCTTCGGCCGTGCCAGCCTGCAATCTCTTTGTGGTTGTTGGTCAAAAACATGGTTATTTTTTGTGTGAACCAGGGGGTGGGGAGTAGAACGCCAAAGTTCGGGTTCGACCGTGTCAGTCACCTGCGCCCTCTCACGTTTCCAGTTTTTATGACACCGGTTCTAGGTGGGGTAGGGGGAGAGAGTGTGGTAGATTCATCGCAAGTCAACTCTCACTATAAATCCCGCGCAAGTCACCGTCCCTGCTCCTGCCCTGCTGAGGAGCATACGATGCACATCGCCGGATGCGGCTGTCGAACTATCGCGAATGCGTGTGTCTACAGGCCTTTATATCACACATCCTCTTTCAAACTAACATAATTTACCTCCCACGTAAACGAACCGACGATGAAGGTCACATTCCGCTCGCAGTATATTAACCCAGACGTAGCATTCACATCGTCATCAGTAGTGCAAACGTCATCCTCTCCGAAGTCAATGGTCCTTATTGTAGAATTGCAGGTGGTCTTCCATATCCCGAAGAATCTGCGGACTTCTCCTACGGATTTCGACAGAAGATGTTGGGCGTTGAGCGGAGACAGCTCATCCAAGGCGATGCTGTCTAGAATTTTGAATGCATGTTGCAATAATGAAGATAAGAGGAAACACTAACCGTGATTTGGAATGCACGCAGTTACCATTCTCGCAAGCATGTTCGCATGGAGCAGAAGTGAAGTTTGATGCATCATCTGCATGTGTGCATCAAGTGTAAGGATGCCATGGGATGGCGGGACTGGTTTAAATATGTTTGCGTGATGCAGGTAATTGGCCGTTCTCTAGACAGACAGGTCGCGATTAGCAGAATGCACCAAAATCGTTGTCAGGCACGAACTGTGCTCAACAGCCCATGTGAATTAATTACGTTGATTCGCAAAAACACCAGCAATTATAACATCAACTAGATGACATATGAGTTAAAAATGTCTCCTTCCAGTTTTTCCAAGAAGGGTCAGAATGTTAAGCAAAAACGACATACAGTAGGTGGGCTAACTCATGAAATACCCACCGAATTTTTAAAATAACTTTCTTTTCAAAAGGATACCTTTAATAGGGTGTTAAAAGTAGTCATCCTGGAACACAATCCTATAATAATTCAGTCACGTCTGGATGTCGGCTTTCGGACGAAATTTCTTCCGTCTGCATGGAAAAGATATAATGCGTAAAAACGACTACGTAATTCCCATGATAGTCGATTTCCTAACACATTCAATAATACTTCATGAGAAAAATAAATAAAATAAATATTTCTACCACTTCACTCATTCGGTAGGAAGTCACATTTTTATAACTTTTTACTCGAAGGAAGTGTATAATTCGGTTTTAAAAAAACATTCCCGATTTTCTAGCAATTTTGATCCTTGACCTTCCGCTATACTAGCACTCAGGGTTTTTAAACTGCGAGCCGTATATTTTCAGCGTACGGGAAACCATACTGTTCTCCACGGTATTAGTAGTATATCTTATGGATTTCATAAAATTTAGCAGTGGATTTGAGCCATATCTTAAACTTGCTCCGTAACTTGTTCGGTTAGCAAATGCAGATACAGGCTGTTTTAGCAAAGAACAATTTACGGCATGAAAAATCTCTCAAATGAAACAGTTTAGAACCGAATTATACCCCGTCTTCGAGTACAACATTGATAGATGACGTGATTTTCTGCCTAATATATATAAATATTTGAATTTATAATGAAGACAAAAGTCGACATGAAAAAAATCCTGTTACCTGAGTTGTCGGGTTTTTCAGAGTGTGGTTTTTTTAATGCAGTCTTTCCTACAGTGTGAATCAATAATTTGTTGCTCACTTTCACATTCGCATCAAGGTCTATGCACCATTATCTTATGGAAAAAAGCGAATGGACTTTTGCCGGCACAATAGAAAATCACCATTGACTGATAAATTATCAGACCCTAGAAATAGCCGAAGATGGATGCATGTAGGCAAATTGCAATCATTGCCTCTGTAGTTTGTGTGTGAAGCGTCGTCACGCGGTGGGCAGTTTGCTTCTTCCATCCCCCCTGTCATACATTATTTTCAAACGTTGTTACAATCAAAGCATAAGCTAATAGGATTTTGAAATATTTCCTACTTTCCGTTATTGCATGCCATATCGCCTGAAGAATGAGCAAGTTAAGGATGCAATTGACTACTGAACTAGCTTCTGATTCCTGACCATATGTTTAATCTCGCCAAACCGTATGTGGTTAACAAGATATTATTTTGAACACAACGTTGTACGCAAGATAACCATCAATTAATGTTGGGATGTGGAAGTGGCCTATATGCTTCAAGGCATGAGAATTTCGGGTGTCCGATTAATCATGCTAAAACTATGTTTTCAAAATTCCATAAGCAAAGCGAATCTGCAGTAATCGCCTTTACAGTTAGCCAGTAATATAACCTCATTATTTGCACGCTAAAAGTGAGGAAGCAGAAAACGAATTTGAGACATGAACAATGTAAGGCACCATTAATTACGACTTTAAGAGCGTTTTTCTGCGTTTACGGCTGCCAGTATGCACTTATATTTCAGCCCAGGTCACCGCATGGCAACTTATAAATGATCTGCATTTGGGATTGCAAAAACTTGGAGTATCAGAGGGCGATGCATTGGGCATGATAGTAATACTTGTCGCAGCCAGACTGAATAAATTCTGGAAAGATTTGTAACTACATGCCTCAACCACAGTCTCCGTAATGCTCATGGAGATTTGCTGCTGCAGGCCAACATCTCACATTTCCAGGTGTAGTAACACTTGTGATTGAAAACATTGAGTTAAGGATCTAACTGACGTTTCCCGTTTGAATATCTGACTGATCTTTGACAGGAAAGCAGAACATGGAGAGGTTGATCAAAGGGCTGTCTCCGTGAAAGCACTCACTTATTGTAGAGACCGTGACAGAGAGTGAAACGCTAGCTACCACAATCTCTCCCGAGTGAGGAGAAAGGCGTGATGCCAGTTGGGAGGGTGATGCGTTCTCTACAGTATAACTGGGAGGGGAAAGGTTGGAGAGAGTAAGCAGCTGGACGAAGGCAAGTCGACATCGGAAGAGCGCCCTCGTCAAATATCTGTCAGGGAATGTGTCAGATTCCACCAGGAAAAGCATGCAGTTGTGTGTGGTGGATCAAGCCAGTTGCAGTGTTGTTGGAAGACACACTGGCTTTCCGGCAGAATTCCTCGTTCCAAGTGGCTAGTGAAGGGATTGAGGAGGCTGTGAATGGAGCTTTTATCGCGGATCTTGAGCAAAGTAATTTCTCTGTGACTGTCACAAAATTGCTGTTTTTTTTCAAGTGCGCTGTTGGACGACTGCTCCGTCCGTGAGATCTTAAAGAATTTGACCTTGACAATACATCACCTGGAAAAGGGCTGTAAGTTTGTCCATCCGTCGGGGTCGTGGTTTCAAAGTTCTGCCCTTTAGAGCTAAAATGCGGGGAGGTTCTCTGGCTATGGAATCGTATACCGTCTTTAGTGATACCAGTTAGTTCTATGCACCATTGCGCCTTGCTAATTTTGAGGTCTCCTTGGCCTTGCGAGACATCTAGATGTCGTGCACTTCCCTCGACCGTTGTTACACAATACGGCGACATCTGTAGAAGGTCGCGTTTTATGCGTTTGTCCTGCGGTCAATGTGGGCTTTGTGGAGCCTGTTCTTTTCGGTGAACAGGATGTTGACGTCTGTGTCGCCGTCGTTAAGCCAGCACTGGCGTTGATGACGCTCGTGTCTGAGGAAATCCAGAGTGGTAGTGTAGACGGCGTACCGCAGTAGGTGCAGTCGAGTTCCCACGGAAGCATTTTCATCTGCGGTTTGCAAATCCGCCGGTCGCTGGGCCAAATGATTGCGAAAATCGAAGTGTCGAAGAGGCAGATTCTGCAGAACAGTATTTAACTTACTTGGTGGTCAATTATCCTGCGGTGGCCTAAGTGGTTGTAGTCGTAGTCGTCGGCACCCTAGATCGCCTTGGTCACCAGCACGTTCTATCAACTAATCCCTCGGATGAGAATATAACCCAGCCGTTGCCAATTCCGCGGTTGAGGATACATTCAGGTTGGCTTCTCGCGCGTTGGAAGATGGAAGATGATGTTGGCCAGAAGAAGGCGGTGTTCTGTGAAGGTTTTCAGAAGGAGAAGACGGCCACGTTGCGTCCTGCGAATCCATGGGGACCCATCACTTCGCTTCAGCGCAGCGAAAGATTGCCAAATACGTGATTGTCATGAAAGTAGTACCTGTATTTGTAGTAATGCAAAACCTCTATTAGATTCGACTTGAATAACTGATGTGCAACCCATAGTAAAGTGGGCCCAACGCAGTTCTTGGAAATATTTACTGTCTCTAATTACATTGTACGTTACATTGTCGCATAGACCACAAATGGTCCGGTCACGGTCACTTACATTCACATACTACTGTCTTTTGCAAAATCAATGAGGTCTTATTCGTCTTCATTACGGATACAGCAAAGCAGCAAGGAAAATAATGTGGAGTACACGGAGGAACCCAGTCGTCAGCGGTTGCGCATGCGCATGGTGAATATCTTGAACTCCATCGGTTAGACAATGCAATTCGGGACCGTCCGCGATAAAGTACTTCGAGCATTATATTCAGTAGAATGTTATTACCAATAAAGACAAGGGAGACCTAAAATTGCACTTCTGACTTATTGGCTGCCGTCAGCCAGTCATACCCAACCTCAAAGTGTGGAACATCAGGGGCTCGAACTCGCGACCTGTTAGTTAGAAGTCCAACACGCCTAACCACTGCACCACCGGCCCGTTAACCGAATGACCGGTGAACGCCCCTCTACCATTATATTTAGTCAAATTCATCCTTTTTTCTCAATTATGTTACAAAGTTGTCGTATTAGATTAAAGGCAACTTTTTGAATACTTGAATGGTATTAAGCTGTTTCACGCCTTACCCCATGAAATTGTTACAGGAGCAATTCATCTGAAGGGATCACGTCCTCCGAGTTCTGCATGTCACTTCATAGGGAAAACCCCGACCTAACTTTATTAATAAATTCTACCCCTGCATAATAGTTCGTGATGTGACCGCATACAAATTATGCGGCGGGTATTTCGTTGCCCGTCTGGCTGAGCTTTGTTGCACGCAGACTCTACACACACGCGACCTTCACGTTCTGAATTATGCTATAATACGCATTTCTACCCGCCACGTCTGATTTGTACCTGCTAAGAATAATTTCTAATGTTGTGTTAGCTAATTCGTATTTCTCTTTATGTTATTCTTGGGATTGGTTAAGTCAGCTAGGAAACCCAAATTTATATGGATTTGGACCAAGAGGTTGTGGCACATTTAAATCTCTCCATAACTGAAAAATTGGCATCAATACTGCAAATCTGGAATTTTCCTGCAAAGGTTAATTTAACACGCAGTGTGCTCTAGTGTGCACCTGTGTATTTGACTGAAGTCTGGGACGATTCCAATCAAATAATTTACTAAATCAAATGAGGGGTCATGTGAATTTCCGTTTTCATCATTTTAGACATCATGCTGTGTCCACGCCAATGAAGGCAAAATTTGACTGCTGGATTGTGGGGGGAACGGAATTCTGGTTCTCTAGTAAGACCTAGAGTTTAAATTGGTTGACTTTGGAAATCAAGAGTGTAGGTAACAGGGGCACAGGTCAGCTTCAAACTCAAAACCCTCCAAACTGCATGTAGCGCAGACGCTCTTTGGTTATTCAAGGTCTGTGCAAAAATTGTCGCCTTGCTGATGCTGGGCTCAGAAAAGGCCTGAAGCTGTGGAATTTTTATGATTTTTTCTGCTGAAGCATGCTATAGTTCGTTAGTCAGCGAGATATAAACTGTTGATCAACTATTAATTCGTGCTGTTAACACCTTTTACGACAAAACAGCTTACAGGGCTATATTGATGTTAGGAACGGGTTATTGTAAATAGGCAAATATTAGTACAGTAGGTGTGCTAACTCATTCTGAAATGCGTTTTTGTTTCGAAAAGACTACTGAAGTAGTGTTGTAAAATTAATAATCATGCAGCACACTTCTGTAATAATTCAGTTACCTCAGGATGTCGGTTTTCGAAAGAATTTCATTATGGTCGCATGCACAAACTATACTCTCTAACAAATGACCACGTATTTACCATGAGTTTTTCTCATAGATTTTCGATGTCCTTAAACATTCAATTGTATTTCATGGAAGATATGCATAAAAAAATCTATTCATTTACTCATCCGGTAGGAAACGGAAGTGTATAATTCAGTTTTTAAAACCATTCCCAATTTCCAAAGTTGGTGGTAACTGCAACATCGGACTTTTGAGTGCACCGTAATAATCCAATGTTTATGTACAGCTTGTAGTCTAACACATGAAACGTGAATACGAAATTGAGAATATCGATTGTGGGCAGATAACGAGCTGCTTATTTTGTTTATTCGCCTAAGTTATTACGAAACACGTTCATTTTGCGCAGTATGCCTATAAATAATATTTCAATGAAAATGATTACAAATTTGAGCGGAAATCTATGTTAGCTCGTGTTTAAGAGGTTTCTAATGCTAATAGTCATCCTAGACTAAGCTTGCACACCAGCGCTTAAATTTGATGAGACGAAATTAAACTTGCCATGGAAAATATTTAAAACGGATCTTGCTTTCTTGAAAACCTATCCTATCCCACGTTAAACAGATGAAGCAAGGTGCAAGCCAGCAGATTTTTTTTAGAAAGCCAGAAGTTTTATGGGCTTTAAATGACAGATTTGGAACTACGTGCGGTCATATGACAAAAACACAGTAAGAACGCCTACTGGGAATCCTTCGATAATTATTCTGATATTTTCACACCCTTTGAGAACACTCAATAGGTCATCGCGAAAAGGTCCTCCACAAAGTGCTTTGGTAACTTTTGATAGTGTGCAATTTTCCCTAGTTTAAAACCGGAACGGGCAAAATATTAGCAATTTTTGCACTAGCTTATTATTTATCCTGCTAGTTTTTTGTACATTTAAAATCTCAGAACGGAATCCAAAGGTATAAATTAAAGGCGAACTATGCTCCAATTAAAAGAGAAAATAATTTTCTGTCGTTTGTAGCGGAAGCATTTTCGCTCGTTTTCATGGAAATAAAAAAGCCGATTAGATGTCTTAACGCTTGCCTGTTCGTTGCCTTCGAAAAAGGAAAGTGCGCAGACATCAGTAAACGAAATAACTAATTCATAAATTTTTAAAGTCGTAACCTATTAGCAAATGTTTTTAAAGTGGTCTTGGACGTATTCATGGCCGACACCACTTTTGCACCTTTATTTTTCTCGGCGATGAGATTTTTCTGTCTTGGTATGTCTGCAAATATTCTCCAAGTGACCGTCTACATAGACAGGATTGTCCGAAAACTCTCTACTTTGGTAAACACTTCCTGGAACTATCTTATCTTATGGAATTTAATAAACACATAGGAGTGATCGACATTTATTAGCAATCGATTGAAAACACGGAGCATTAAGAAGTATTCTCCGATACCTCATCAGGATATAAAACCCATTATACCTAAGTAGCGGAAATAACTTTAGAAAAATTTGACGAAAGGAAATTTTCCTGTTTATATTAAGAATTGTTATGTTTACTTTTATAGCTGTTTTGGTGGATTCAGTGCGTTGCAGAAGGCTGGGTGGGTAACTTGACTCAAATGTGTTTAAATCCGCGGCCTTCGCTGGGGCCTAAGATCTGTGATGGCTAGAGCATTGCTTGTTTTAGGCCTTCGCCTTCATTTCATGGGTTCCAGTCCCACCAAGACTGCCGAACAGTAGCCTTAAATCCGGTAAATAATCAAACAGGGTAGCATACAGAATTATGTCTGCAGTACATGCTCAGGACGCCAATGTTCAAAGCAGTCTCTGATGCATAGTGGCAGGGCAATTTATCGCCAGACCGACCAAGTGATTGAAGGCATACACGCATATGCATACATGGTAAACGGGTTATCCCATCCCTCCGACATAGACATTTGCCAAAAGCGCAGACACGATTTTCGCCGGTATTTTGTTGTTCAGAGACATAGTTATGAGGGAGTCAGCTCCTCATTGTGTCCCCAGCTTCTTCTATGCTGTTTCTGGTATATGAAGTCGGGAGAAGAATAAAGCGAACAATTTCAGAAATTATTCAGTGCAGGAAATGGAGTTAAGTTCATAGCAGTTGACTGTCTTTGACTCGAAATTTCATTGAAATTGCGAGTCCCATCTTAGAAAGTCATGTCCAGAGACTTACGTCTACGTCCTGCACTAAATAAGTTCTGAATTCATACCCAACCTCATGTGTGGACCACTTGGGGTTCGAGCACGAGACCGTAAGGTCGGTTACGATCTGAATATCCAATGCAAGAGGGGCGCTCACCGAACAATATTACTTAACTCATTCGCGCCGGACTCTCTCTCGAGTCCGACCAGCAGCCACATCGCGGCGCATCACATAGGCAGAATGTTATTATCAACAAAGCCAAAGGAGACTGGGATGGTCATTTCTGGTCTATTAGCCTTCGTCAGCCAGTCATACCTATGTCATGCCTGTATCCTTACCTATTAGTTGGAACGTTTTATTTAGTAAACTTCATTATTTTTTTATTATGTTGCAATTGGCCTGACTTGCTTGGGTGAATTTTTTGACCTCCCGAACGGTATTCAGTTGGTTTCAATTTTTATTTTAAGCACTATAAGAACACTTCATTTGGATGACTCACGCATTTCGGGTTCCGTTTTTCGCTCTGTAGGGAAAACTCCGACCAAACGATGCTATTTAATTCTGCCGTTTCATAATAGTTCTCGATGTGACCGCACACAAATTATGTAGGTGAGGGGATTTGTAGACTTTATGTCTGAAATTTGTTTCCTCCATTATCTACTCCAACGGAACAATTACGTGTAGAATTATTTTAAAATACGTATCTCTATCAGTTACGCCAAGTTTATCATTTTTTTTAACTAAGTGACAGTGTTGCTTTATTTGCTTGGATGAAAGTTTCTACCTCTTGAATGACATTTATTTGGTTCAAATCGTCACTCTATTTCTGGAAGTCACTGTAGGAGGTCTTCCTTTGAATGGGTCACGCTCTCCGGGTTCCGTTTGTTTGTTCGTATGGAAACCTCCTGCCCAACAATATTAAGTAATTCTGCCATTCGCGATGTGACCGCACATAAGTTATGCGGCGAGTTTTTTGTTGACTGTCTGCCTGGCCTTTGTTGCCCACGAAACCCGTTGCCACGCCTTGTTCGTCTGTAGTCTTCTGCTTCATTAAGTATCATCGGCAAGATCGCCTTTCGTATCCCTACCTGTTAGGCGTTAAGAGGTTGGCGTTAGGGTTTGGAGTTAAGGGTTAGTGGTTAGAGTTCAATATTACGGATTGGGGTAAGGGGCTAGAGTTTAAGGTTAGGGATTGGGGTAAGACGCTAGAGTTGAAGGTTAGGGTTTGGGATTAGGCTGTGGCCTATCTACTGCAAGCACAGCAACAAAATAAGATCCGTCGGTTAACGACTTTAACGCAGAATCGGTAAACACTACGGCTCCCAAAGTCTGATAGCGGAAAATAAACGATGTGTCAAAGAAATAAAGCAAAGTTTGGTTAAGAAAATATTATTTACTGAGATAAAAGTAAATAATTTTCGACAAAAGTCACATTTTCGAGAAACGCCTATATTACAACCAAGTTAATAAAGGCTACGTATGAGGACGTATAAAGGAGGAGGGCGCATAAACGGTCAAAAATAATTAAGGACAGAAACATATACAAAAAATTAGTACTTTGTAGATTGTCCATTCGAATTAATAACAGCAGAAAGTCTGTCCGACATAGACATGACAAGGTTATCTATGGTGGATTGTAAAATGTAATTATTGAGTATGAAATCCAATTTTTCCTGCATTGAAAGAGTCTTCTTAGCTTTGTGCCAATTTCTTTTGACTATTCCAAAAAGATTTTCGATAGGATTTTAATCGGGACTGTTGGCCGGGATGAAAATGGATTGGAGGCCAATTGCGGAGAGCGTGGTTGTTGTCTAAAATGTTAGATTATATTTGCAAGCGGCATCAAATTCGTACCTCTTTAGAGCGGTGGACAGGTGCATTGTCCTGCAAAATTACAGTATCCATTCGGCGCCGACTTATGCCGTTGTAGCCGAAAGCATCCTTGACAATTGCAATGAACACTTTGCTGTTGATGGTGTCGGATGTTGACCGCCAGACAGGCCGCTCACCGAATTTAATCGCCATCCAAACCATCATCCGCCGACAGTTCTTGAATGTTGCCGTCCGTGTAATGTGGTCTCTTGGGAAGTTCTTTCCACATATGACGGTTTGGAGCGATTTCGTAGGCTTGTCTAAAAATAGAACCTCATCGCAGAAGAAAATGCTCTTCCAAAATGAAAATCTGTAATCAATATATTTCTTAGCAAATAAAAGCCGTTCTCTAATTAGTTTTCTACTTAAATATGGCTTAATCATGGCCTTCCGCCGCTGCAGTTCAAATTCCTTCATCCTTTTTCTAATGATGTTCATAGAAAACATCGGCAGATGTTCCCGCTGAATGGTCTCAATGGGCATGTAATGAAACTTTTTTAATGTACGACGAATAAAATCGTCGTCTTGCTTACTTGTGGACGGTTTTGGTCCCCCTATCTTATTTCTAGGAACAGTTTTATCATTAATAATGCGCCACAGAGTGACCTTGCTAATATTGAAAATACTAGCTAACGACTCACGCGGGATTCCCTCCGCCGCTAATTTTCGAATGCGCTGGAAGTCAACTTCGGATAAGTATTGTTTAGACATAGTTATCGTTTGGCGTGGCAGAGCAAAGTGACGGCATGTCGCGCGAACTCAATATATATTCGTTTATGACACGCATTTTCAGTCTGGTAAAACAATCACACTGATAAACTTTTTTATTTCGGTATTTTGAAACATAAAACTTTACGAATTTGTAAAATAGAATTTTTAGATAAAGACGCACGTTATTTCCTGAACATAATAAGAAAAAATTTATTTGCATTTCCCTGATTTTGTTGATATTGAAATTTAATTTTTTTTTTGTTCGAAAGCTTATTAAAAAATTTCCTCCTTTTATTAATCTTCTTAAACAGATTGATAAGGTAACACAAAGAATTTCCATCCGAAAGCTTTAATAGCGTAGGAAACTGCTTGAATATCAGGAATCCTCCGATTTCGCCTAAATCCGGCCCGTTGTCTATTTAATATACAGATCCGTATCAAACTTTCCTTCAGATAACGGTCTTTTCGTCCTTATTTCAACTAAATAAACACAAATAACGACACCAAAAATACGCTACATTTCCCACTATAATTTTGACCTCGGCATTTCATGAGTTTGCACAGGTACTGTGCGTGAATTTAAATCAAGAGACTGCAGCACCCATAAAGCTGCCCATAAGTAAGAACTTGACATCAACACTGCAAAGAAAAAATCCTGTTATAAACGTCAGATTAGTATAAAGTTTATATAAAGGTTATTATAAAGGTTATGATGAAGGTTTATTATAAGGGGTTGCTTTACGCCCAGTGTGTTTTAAAGTGCCGATGTCCATTTACCTGCAGTCTGGGGCCATTCCACTTGATGCAGCAGCTGAATTAAATGAAAAGGCCGTGTTGATCTCTGTCTGCATCATGACAGACAGCATACTGTCTCCACCCTTTGTGAAAGAGAGCCCACAGTACTTTTCGATTTTTGATGTTAAATGTGCAGGCAACGGGAGCAACAGTAAGCTGCACACGCAAAACCCTTCCCACTGCGTACTACTCAACTGTGGAATTTTACTGTACATTTCAATTCATTTTTTGACCTGCGCTGATAAAAAATATTCTCCTTGACGAGGACAAAATGCACAGAAGGTTATTAGTGGAAACGTGTTAATGTAAATATGAAAATAATTGTAGGCATGCAGTCCATATTCAGAGAGTTACACGTTGGGGTATTTGAATACGTGATCAAACAAAAAGGTACTGTTTTATTCTTGAAACTTGAATATACGGCTGAATCACTTTCTGCTCATGAAAATTTGTAAAAACTCAGGGGATGTTCATTTTATGGTGTAGTCAGTAGTCAATTCAAAGAAATGTTGACCAAAAATTCTGAAGCCTGTTTTAACCGCAGGGAATCTCTAGATAAGGTTTTCATATTAATTGTCATACTGCCAGTAAAGAGGCGGGACCAATCATCCCAAGTCGCCATGCATATTCTTGAAACTGAGCACAAATTCGCTTGGGATAAAACACGCATTGTCGGTTCCTGCCCATATAAGAAAGGCCGAGAATTCCTAGAGGCCATTCACACTGACCTTGATACCATGTACACAAATCTCAAAGAAAAATGGAAAAGGTAATAGCCAATCAAGACGTGACATCAGCCCACAGCATTAACCCATCCTCAGCCATGACAGAGCAATATCGATTTTTTTCGGCATTGTTTAAATGTTGACTGTTTCTTCACTTTTACTACACGTCTGAAGACGAGCTGGGGAACCAGACTCGCAAATTTACGAAATAAAGTTTTTTCATTTTCCCAAAGGACTCATTCTTCTTCGAATTAATTGTCATACTGTATAATCCTATAACGTTACATTCATGCCAGTATGCCGAATTTTCAGTGAACATTGACCCGGCTGTCCGACAATCTCGTTGAAAAAGAAAATATTATTTCAGCAGAAATATTTCCCATTAATTAAGCACTGGTTCATTAAGTAGGCTTTACCGTACTATTTTGACAAGATATCACGTTCTGTAAATTAATACATGAATGATATCGTGCTACGCGATTTAAATGGGATTTTTATCTTGATAATTTTGGTATTTTGACACAAATGCCAATGAAGAATGTTATCTGACCGTTTATCACTGCTGCTTATGAACTATACAACAATTCGTAAATAACACTATTCGTAAAGTCAACTTCCGCGCAAAGGGGCATTAAAAAGTGTTTGCGAATAACTTTAAACAATCAATTCAATCATAATTAAGACGTCGAAAATGACCGTAAAATCTCCTGTCCTGGATTCAAACTTTGAATCCTTTACATTATAAAAACAAAGTCTGCCAATCTGTTCTTTAACCTGACACGCTCCGAAGCAAAGTGCCGCGAAGTTACATGTGTAGTGAAAGCGTGAGATGTTCGGCAAAACCGTGCGGTAAAATCATGTTACATCGGATTTCCATATATTGTGGTACTGCTCCTATGTGGAGCAGGTGTACGGTGGTATATTTGACGAAACTTATTGCTTTCAATTTATTTTTTTTTGTTAGAGGCTGGCCATAAAAATTATGCCATATCTAGCAAGCTTCAATTATCTGTAAAAAGACACGTTTTATAGACAGCCGCAGTTCATAAACGAAAAATAAATGTCGAAGTCACTGCTGAACTTAACGTGTGACCGAAGACCACTCCCTTGTCGTCTCCAAATGCAGTAGCTGATGTACCGTTTGTAGTTGAATGGGCCGAACGTGATTTTTCAAAATTTTGCCCGTCTCTATCGTCATTACGCATTGAAATGTCGGCGCCGAGTGTAAATTGTCAGGTATCGACCACCTTTGGATCTGTGTTTTGTCAACTTGCTTAAAGCTGTGTAGATGTCTAATAAACTTGCTTAAAGCCTTGGCATGCGACCAATGCCTTACACTTCATCGGTCACTCTAGGTTATTGTGGACCGTTTGCGATAAATTGCTTTGGACGTTTCATTCAGTCAACTTTGTCATTTTTTAATAAAGTTACAATTTGGTTTGATTTGTTCAGATACAATTTCTCGACTTTTTGAGTGGCATTTAATTGGTTAAAATTCTAACCTAACCTCGTTAAAAGCAGTATGAGAATGCTTCATTTGGATGTGTAATGCCGTCCGGGTTCCGTTTGTTAGTTAATATGGAAAACTCCGACGCAACCATATTAATAACTTCTGCCATTTCATCATGGTGTGACCGCACACAAGTTATGTAGCGGGTCGTTGGTGGACTTTCTCTCTGGCATTTGTCGCTCGCAGAGTCTACTTCTACGCGATATTCACGTGCAAAAGTATGTTACAATACGTTTATCTATCAGACCTGGCTAGACTGGATGAGCCGAGGATAATTTCGACTGTTGCATTAGCAGATTCTCATTGTTTTTTATGTACTCTTCCAGATTAGTTATTTCGGTGGAGGAAGTTTAAGTTCATTTGGACTTACACCAAGAGCCTACAATACACTCAAAAATGCCAATGAGCAAACAACTGGCATCAATGCCGCTAATGGGAGGTTAGGTTGTAGAGATTTGGTTAAAACTCATGGTGTTTTAGCGTTTAGGTACTAGTTTTGACTGCAGCCTGAAAATCCATTTGACGCCGCAAGGAAAATAAATGAAGAGCTCATGGTAACGTCTGTCTGCTTCATGGTAGACAGAATGCTATGCCCAGGCCTGTGAAAGAGACCTTAAGGTGGCTGCAATTTAAAGTCAATAACACTGAAGGCACCTATGGCACATTACTGCGACCAAGAATGCAAGTCACCTGATTTGGATCAATGGGGAGTAATTTCGACTGTTGTGTTGACCAACGCTAATAACTCATTAGGCCCTTGTTCAGATTATTTAGGTTAGCAGTGAAAACCTAAAGTTACGTTGATATTAATCGAGAGGTTGCAGCATGCTTAAAGCTTCCCATGAGTAAGACAGTGGTATCAACACTGAAAATGTGAGACGTTGCTATACAGTAGTGGTTAGACCTCAGTGTGTTTTAAAATGCAGATATCCGTTTGACTGCATATTGTGACGATTCCACGTACAGCATTTACTGCATTAATTGAAATGGTAACGCTAATTTCCATCGGCATCATGTCAGAGAGCAAACAGTTTCCACCCCTTCAAAAGACAGCGTTAAGTGCTGCACTCTAGTGACGATGATAGGGAAAGCAATTACGGTTCTCTACTGTGGCCTGGAATGCAACCTTTTAGATTTCCGGTGTTTAAGGAGAAGGTTATGTAGGCAGCGACATAAAGGTAAGCGGATTATGTCGAATGAAGAACTTGTCAATTTTGCAGATGTCCTTCCTCACCAAGTGTGTCACCTTATCGCCGGCAAGCACGATTGGTTTAATATGCTGTCAGAGCTTGGTGGGCTAAAAACGTTGTGCATGCCCCCGTTAGGACACATTTCTAAAACGCGAAATAAGCCTTAAAATGAAAGCTTGGTGGGGATAAGCATATTCCTTTGGCTTTGTATCGACATGCAAAGTTACTTAAAACATAAAGCGTTATTCATTTTAGTCTCTTGATCCTAAAACTATTGCAGCGAAATCAAAACAAAAGATTATAGATAGGCCTTTTATTTATTCACTGACGCATGTTTTGCAGATGTAGTGCGAAACCGCTGCCTGGATTTCCAACGCTGACTTCGTTTTTGTTTACTATGCTATGGAGGGACCCAATTTCCTGGATAGGGTGGCTGAAACAAAGGGACTTTCGTGTGTGCTGCTGACTGCACGGTATGTCTGTCAAGACGTCAACCAATTAACTGCATTTTGGAAACATATTTAAGTCATTCGTTCAATGTGTGCAGCACTTGGGTGTACTTCATCCATCAACAAGATGTACTGCATATTAATAATTCTTCATTTGCATGTATTCACGACAGCTTTCTTCATCAGAAAATGACTCACTTGCTACATTCCCACCACTCCGACCATATGAATATAGCGGAAAATCGATGTCCGTCGTACCTGGATGCCCTATCTCTGCTCAATACTCAACATCTTCTATGACGCCTACCTCACACTTTCCAAA
This sequence comes from Spirometra erinaceieuropaei, assembly GCA_902702965.1. Lineage (NCBI taxonomy): Eukaryota > Metazoa > Platyhelminthes > Cestoda > Diphyllobothriidea > Diphyllobothriidae > Spirometra > Spirometra erinaceieuropaei. The sequence continues at coordinate 256,727 of CACRXP010000134.1, read as the reverse complement.
CTTTCCAAAGGAAGACAAATATGAGGTGCACGTACAAAGTAGAGCTTCTAGAATTCGGAGAGAATGGTATTTGCACCGTTGCCAGTAATAGGCGTCCACTTGGTCTGATAACCTGCAAACTGGATGTGGCTTCAGCAGTCGTCCTCTATCATTTTTAGGTAAGATATACCAATTTGAACAAGAGAGGTTTCATGTTCCGTCAATGAGAGCATTTAAGTATGTTGGTTTGAGCGTTAAATGTTGGAAAATCTGGACTTGAGCATGGCTCGTTAATGACGTTTAGCATGACAGAAATGACTGTTTTAGTCTTTCCTGTCTACACCTGTGGTGGAATATATCATTTGCATCAGCAATACGCACTTAATTATTGAGGTATTTCAGTTTTCACAGGAAGAACTCTACGGCGAAAACCAATAAAAATTATTTATAGGCAGAGCAATATATCCCGCAAAGACGATGTAGGCTGTAATAGTCATTTCTGCATTTTAAGCCGTCATCAGTCAATCGTGCCGAATTCTGAGGTGCGGAACACATGGGGTTCGATCTGGCGGCCTGCTGTTTAGAAGTCCAACGCCTCTAACCACTGGGCCACGGGCCCGTTGTCCTGTCAGTCATGTAGACGCTATTTACGCAGTTCTTCTTTTGTAAATTCCTGGTGGTAACTGTCGATTCGGCGACTGTGCACCGCTGTTTGGATGAATCTTATAAAAGGCCATGGATACTCAAATTAGACCAAAGCTGATCCAGCTCACGCAGAAGACAGCAGTTCCATCACTGTATAACCTCAAATCAATGGTTCATCGTTTCACCTTGTTGTATTTTTTGTAATTTTTGCCATTGAGGTACCTTCCAAAAAATACCTTGGCAGACTTTGATATCGAAATCGTGCGCACAGAGCGTTTTTTTCGGAGAAAGAGACGAATTCTCGCGTTATGAGCTATAGTGAGTCACTTCCTTAATTATCATTGATATTCTCTATTAGTAAGCCGGTCGCAGGTGGTGAAAAGAATTCGCACGTCTTTCACTGCAAATCATAACGAAATATCATGCGCGATCTACTGTGGTCGTTGAACCTTAAAACTGAAACTAAGTATCACTTACGCATGGTCTAATCAACTGGTGGAAGTGGTGGATTACTACTTTGTTAGCCTGACGTGACTTTCCACAAATTCGACTAGAACATACAGTACGTGACCTAATTCATGAGATTTGATGACAGAATCTGACAGGCGAAATTTCGCACGCCTTAAGCGTTATGCGGTTTGCTCGTTTGCCCGGTTCTTCTAGGAAATCTCCTTCTGCTCTACAGAAATTGTGTCTTAACAATTCTATCAAGTAAAATATCCATACATTTGAGCAAAAATGGGTAATTTACAATGCCAACACCAGCTGTACACTTTGAATGCGCATCTTAGTGTACTGTCCCTGAAGAGAAGAGCTTGCAGCACATGAAAATCTATTTTTGTCTGACGCTTACCGTGAGAATCAATTTGCCAACACACATTTTACTTTTAGAGAACCAGACGTTTTCCCGATTTTTTAAAGGTCACCTCGGCAACCCTGTGCAATTTCATGGTCTAAGGGGCACTGACAACGCACATAGGCAGTCCTTTGGTTAGATGGACTGACATTGTTTTGCCATTTAGAAAATTTCTAAGCGTCGACGCCAAAGTGCCCGTTTCTGGATAGTCATATTCAAAGATTTACAGATACGCGACCTTACTTTTCGTGCTGTTTACCTTCTGCATATACGTAACTTAGAAAGCTAGCGAGCAAAACCGCCTTATTTATAGGCCAACTATGCCGTGGGTTTATGAGCGTAGAAAGCAGCCTAAAATGGACTGAGATAACGGAAATATGCGCAATATGAGGAGAAATGCATTTTCTTACGTTTGCGGTGAAAAATATCAAAGTTTTTTTTGTAATGTGAAAGAAACGGTCTAAAGTGTCAAGGTTTTTTTGGCTTCGCCGTGCAAATTGTAAACTACAGAGACATCCACCAGTGGAATGCAGAAGCAAAGCCCTCCTTAAAAAGGCGGGTTAATAACGAAAAGATACTACTTGATCGAAGGCATATTCGTTGCTGAAGTTTGTTGGGGACGTTCATTTCAATGACATTGAGGTTTCACGTTTTGATGAATATTCACACGTGACCGAGACGATTGTTTACATGAAAAATAACCCCGAACAATCAATTCTTCGGTAAGTGCCTTCAAGATCTATCTTATTTTATAGGTTTTAATAAACGCATAATATTGAATCGGTCTTTATAAACAGTCGGTTTGGAAACACTGAATGTCATAAGACATTCAACGATACTTTAAGGCTAAACCGAAACTTAGCGTAATTAAGAACAAAGGAAAAGTGCAAATTAATTTCACGGAAAAAACGACCTCTTTATATCCGCTAAGTGGCATGCTTGAAACTACATCTGTGGAATCTATTTGAATGTATTAGTTACCATCCGGCTTGACAACATGCGACCTTATTAAAAGCATTTATTTCTTTGACGTCCCCGTCGCTGAAATCAAGCAAGAACATATCGTTTCTTATACTTGTCAAATTTTATATTCGTAGAAGATAGATCTTTTAGCTTTTAACTTTAGGCACCCCGTCCTTAACATGATTGGCCCTGCATTAAAATCCAGAACAAGTCTTTATTCAAAAATCGTAACGCTGACCTTGGCATTGGCCCTAATTCAGAACTAAACCCTAAGCCCAACACTAACGTTAAACATAAATCTAACCCTTAATTAGCCATAACAGCAACCATAAAACTAGAATTTACCCTACATCTAGCCATAAATGTGACACCTATCCCTAGAATTTAGCCCAAGACCATCTCTTTTGCGGGGTTTCTTGTTTCGGTGCCCTATTCGTTTGTACTTATGAGGTTTTTATAATCTTGAGATGCCCATCCATACAGTGCACTGCGCAATTGGCGACTTATCTCGTAAAATGTTAAGCGAAATTCTGCAACTCGGGCTAGGCTAGAAAGGATTTATTAGACGGGGATGTAATGTTGTTCATCGTGCGGCTTAAATCTCATAACAAGTCTGTCAGGCCAGGATGTTCGGTTTTGAGTGTACTTCTTTTTAAGTGTTGGCAGAAACCTCACCCAAAAGTGACTTATGCTATATGGATTGTTTCTATTATTTTTCGGTGTTTTGAATAATGCAAATATAATTTGTAGGAAACATAAAAAAATAGTCTTTCTCGTAATTATTCGGCAGTAAAACCTATCTTCTTCATATTTAATACTCAAAAAACGGTATCTCTCTTTTTCAAAAAACTGTGATTATGAGATTCAATAGGCCGTGAAGCATTTACTTACACAGCATCCTATCCGTAGGTTTATTAATATTGCTCATGAAATAATCATTCATCTCCACATCCCTTGCAAACTACAATGTGTTCTATACATTATCCTCTTTCTGGCTCGGAGAAATGTGGAATGCTTTACACGCGGAAAGTATACTAATTGTAGACTGAAAAACTAAAGATAGTTGCACTGACAGGGAAAGGTCATAATTAAACGCGATTTTAAAGTTCCTTTAGATCATGGGATCCTATTTCTCTGAGTGTAGTATATAAACAAAACATAAGTGGCCACTATATCAGTTGCGATGGAGGATTTATGTGCATACCGACTACAAGATATTTTTTAATCTTAAGAAAGATCAGCAGAAAAGATTCACACTGCACTGGTCGCTTTCATCCGGTCTAGTTTCTAGAGACAGCTGAAAACCGCACATCAAAATCAACTTAAATGGTTCTTTCTAATCGAGGCCGAATTGCAGAATTTAAGCTGTGTAAGACGTAAACGTTATGGACAGCGTTCATTAACAGTTTTGGGCTCTACATGATATCGTTCTAACAGCCTAACATAATATTTTATTGTTCTGACACAGAAAGTATTTAACATGCCATTTGATAACCTCAAGCTCAAGTGCAATTGCAGGACCGTTTCGAAAATAGTCGGGAATTGAAAGCGTTTCGTAGACATGAGTTTATTTCTTTAAGCACATGATTTGGGGAAAAAATGGCTTCCGAACAAATGGCTGCAAAAAAAAATATCGTTGTGCGTGGTTTACATTTATAAGGGTGCAATCTGCGGTTCCTGTGGATAACCGGAAAGAGGTTCATTCAACAAAAAGATCTTCTGGCGTTATCGAGATAATTGCTGAGGAGCGTACCCTGGTTATTCGTTCGGTAACATTCACAGCTTAGCCTAGTGAAAACATACATGGCCAATTTCCATATACTAATATGTCTGTTCTTTGACAGTCGAGGAAAACACAATTTCGTCATGCTTGAAGATCAGCAAAGAAAATCGACAATTGTGGTACTTTCAGCGTAGATTCCTTGTGCTTCCTAGCTGAATTTGAGCATCAAACATAGAACAATTTTTTCCTAATGTCTCATTAAAAAGCGCAGTTTCCTGTGCTAATACTGCGTCTGAAAATGAAGTACTTTAAACGTCCACTTTTGAATTATGGGCACAGCATTTTGTCTGGCCTACTACGGCCAGAAAGTAATCTGACCTCTCCGCTAATTCTATTTGCTACTTTTAGTGGAATATTTTCGCACTGCGGTGAGCAGCTAAACCACCCCTATTTGTGTGCGATCATGATACAAACCACTGGAAATTACCAGAACTTATTAACCTTCTTGTCTTTGTGATTTTCCGTCGAAAGCGACAGAAACAGCATAGTGGCGGGAGGGGGTGGTTTTAAAAGCACTTCTGGTTTTCCGGCGTAATTTAGGAACAGTGAATTAGCCGGAGTCCGACCTAGTCGAAATTTTAGTCACAAATTCTTAGACATTTCCGTTTTAAATAAGTGAGTTAGAAGATGCTAAATATCGCGCCTTCCGGAATTAATTATAATGTACCGGATACCGATCTTACCAAAAAGTTACAAACAGTTGTTGGAAAGTGTTGTCTCTCGGACGCGTGATGAAGGCTTTTCAGCTATATATGATTTACCCTTGTTGCGAGCGAGTTGCACGCACAAACATGCTAGTGTCAACTTCACGTCATTACACTGAAAATATCAGTGATATTAACTGAAGTCGGCCGAATTCCACGACAGATTACTGGGAAGGATCGTCGTGCACTGCGTCCATCTGTGTTCTGTTATTAGAAAGTACCCAACACAGATGGGGATTTTCTAGGTAAAGTGATGAAAGTCAACGAGTCTGTTCATGATAAGAATACCGTCCGAACCCTTCTGAACGCTCTTATCCTCAATACCTGCATAAAGTCCAGATTAAATAACCGAATCATCTCCCAAATTTCTTTTTGAACGGGACATCAACAGTAGTGTCGCCGAAACACCGGAGATGGCACAGACGTCAATGTCACCATTTCTACACGAGCCAATTAAAAAAAAAATTCTATCGCCTCGGCTTATTTGTTATACTTACTGCCGAAATTGCTGGCTTCTTTATTATATCTGTCACTATGACTCTCAACAAGTCAGAACCGTTTAGAGTTGCGAAATGTCGCATTGGAAAACTCAAAATTCAATCTGACCAGCATGTGTCTGCTTACATTATATTTTCATCAAGCTAGTGCATATATGGCTATTGAAATAATGAATCAAAAAAGAGAGCAAGCAGAAAATCGTGCTGTGGCTCAAGTTTGTGGTGGGAGGAAGGTGAAACATCTAAAATTCCAGTCAGCGCCAGGGAGAAGGTGGGGTGGGGAAGTGTAATTATATGTTGGTGGCTGGCCTGGTGGCTTTGAGCCATGGCAACTGTGCCACTTATATAAAGTTATTATGTGCTCACAGGACTGGGCTGAGTATCCAAATTGCAGCCGCCTCTGCCGTAGTCAGCAGGCGCTGCCACAGTTGCCGTGCTTCGAAGCCAACGATCCGGTCATCCACACACAATATGTGGGCTAACTCATGAAATGTCAACCGAACTTCCGAAACGCGTTTTCGTTTTGAAAAGAGTAATTAAGTAGGGTTTTAAAAGTAGTCAGCCTGCAACATAATTCTATAATCATTCAGTTACCTCAGAATGTCGGCTTTTCAGCAAACTTCTTTCCGGCTTTATGCAAAACCATACTCTGTAAAAATTGCATACTTATGTAGCATGCATTTGTGTCATTAATTTTCGATGCCCTGAATATTATAATTATATTTCATGGAAAACGTTCAAAGAGATATTTATTCTTTTGCTCATTCTGTCGAAAATTACGTCTTCTTCTAATTTTATACTCGAAAGAGGGACATAATTTGGTTTTAAAGTTTTCTAATTGTGGGACTTTTAAATACCGTGAAATGGCCGTTCATAAATCGTCATGTCTCTGCATTTACTAATGTGGCTTTAAAGTTAAGAAAAGAGATCAAATCGACTGCTAAATTTTATGAGCCCGATATAGTACGCATTTATTACCGCAGAGAAATGTGTGGTTTTCCGTACGCGGAAAATAAATGGCTTGTAGGTTGTACACCCTGAATCAAAGTGTAACGGCAGGTCGGCTTCAAAATTATTTGGGAATTGGAAAAGTTTTTGAAACCCAAATTATAACGTTCCTTCGAGCATGAGTTTGGAAGTGGACGTAATTTTCTACCGAATGAGCATAAGAATGAACTTTTTTATGCATGTTTTCCATAAAATATAATTAAACTTTTAGTTGGATCGACAATCAATGAGAAATATGCATGCTAGATTATTAGCCATTTTTTACAGAGTATGGCTTTTGCACACAGCTGTTAGAAAGATTTTTCGAAAGTCGGCATCCTGCGGTAGCTGAATTATTATAGAATTATACTGCAGACTGTGAGTTTCACAAAACAGCTTAATTGCTCCTTCCAAAACGAAAAGGCATTTCAGAATTTCGGTTGACATTTCATGAGTTAGCACACCTACCTTTCCTGGGGCCCAGTTTCTACCTGGCGCTGACTGGGATTTTGATGTTTCATTTTCGCTCCCTGCAAACCCAGGCTACGGCGTAATTATCTACTTGCTCGTATCTTTTGATTGATTATTTCAATATCTATACAAGTGTACAGGCCTGAGGAAAATTTAACGAAAGCAGGTCTATGCTTGCCAAATTGATCTTTGAACAAAAGCACAAGTGACAGAGTGGGTTAACCTTAATCGGATTCCTAGACGCTCAGTAGTCGCATGCCAATAGACACAAAAAGAGGAAATTTCCACAGTTTAATGCGCTTGCCATGCGTACATCTAACGAAACACTATTTGGACCTTAGGCCTGAATAATCTGTCTCTGCTAGTAGGTAGTGTTGATAAACGAGTGATAGAGCATCAGACCTCTCAACCAGAGTATTGCTGATACGTCCGACATAGGCATGTGTGAATCATAGTGCCTGTCATGTCTAGGACATAAATTAACATGGTCTCTTCGTTTGGTATGGTCGCTACGTCACACTGCGTTCAGGAGACAAACTCCGGACACAAGCATACAGAGTGTCCTAAAAGCCTCTATAATAAAAATCCGCACTCACCGTTCAAAATGGACCAATTTAGACGCTGATGGTAAAAATACATTCTGTAGTAGAATGCTGCACGTGCGTTCGTGACGTTAGTTTAGCATCCGCCAGCGACAAAAGTCTGTAAACGGTCCCCCGCACGTTTTGCGTGCGGCAACATTGGGAACTTAAAAATAAATAAGTAGAATTAACTAAATGTCCGGCTCTTGGGATTTTCCATAGGGAGCAATAAAAAACGCATGATGGACGGTGAGGTGACTTTGGCATGTACAGTTCGTAAGCTATCTGATGAAATTTTTGCCGAAATTCTAAAAAGCGTTTTCGATTAGGAATGATTACTTAGGTGGGGTTCTAAGGTTGCTTATCAAACAACATACTCCCATAAAATTTCGGACTCGATAGGATGTCGGCGTTTGAATGTACTTCATTTCGACTTCCTATAGAAGCCACATTCGCTAAAATGGCTACTTAAGTAGCATGTATTTTTCACATTGATTTTCGATGATCTTAAAAATTCAAATATTGTTATATGAATAACACGTACAATTGTACGCTTTCCTTTACTTGTTTGGTAGAAAATAACATTGTCTTTACACTTCATACCCGAAGAAAGCGTATATTTAGGTTCTGAAAAGTTTCACAATCCTCCATTAATTTTGGGACAGCTCACTTTCTGCATTACCATTTAATGATTCCATTTTACAAGGTGCATGCTTTCCGCACAAGTAGAATCATATATTCTTCTATGCTTTTAGGATGATACCGTGTTGAGTTCATATGTGGACTATGGAGTACATTTCATAAGGAACATTGGTAAACGGAGATGTGCGACTATGTATGTACGGACATCGCCCGATCTTATAAATCACTTAACTGGAAACATTTTTAAAACCCAAATACAAGTTTTCTTTGGATATAAAATGTAGAAGCAATGTTATTTTCTACCAAACAAGTAAAATAAAGCATACATTTGTACGTGTTGTCCATTAAAAAAACTATTTGAATTTATAAGACCATCTTAAACCAATGAGAAAAATACATGCTACTTAAGTAGCCATGTTAGCATGTGTGGCTTATATAGGAGGTCGAAATGAAGTGCACTCAAAAGCCAACATCCTTGCGCGTTCGAAATTTTATGGGAGTATGTTGAAGGATAAGCAAAATTACAACTCCACCTAAGCAATCCTTCCTAATCAAAAACACATTTCAGAATTTCGGGCACAATTGCATCAGATCGGTCACGCACTCTACAGTCGTAATTTCGAAGCTCACCTGTGGATAGTAAGGTAAATATTTTAAGGAGACGGACATACAGTCACGTTTGGCTTTTCTTCCGATATGCGTCTTTCAGGGAACACTTTCGGCATCATTAATTCTGCAATCCTAGTGCTGTTTGTACCTCGAAAACCAAATATTTCTGAGCATGGGTGCTTTTCAGCATCATACGTCTCTAACAGGGCAATACTCACAGATAATATTCCACATGTATTCGCAAGCACTGACTGCGTGCTTTTTTGCGTTGATGGAAATTTCTGGAGTCAGACATTTTTATTACAAATTGGCGTAAGTAAATCTCTTGAGCAGCGCACATACTGCATATATTTCTAAAAAAACAGACGATGGGTGCGTCAAAACTGCATTATCCATTTTTTGCCCATTTCTGTCACTGCAGAGGCACAATGAGTGTCTGGTAAGCAGGCATGCTTCATTCAAGATTGCGTCAACTTAGGGGTGTCCACGTGTATTGAACTCAGTCAAATTCTAAGCCGGTTTATTGAGCAGTTTACCCATGAACTTGGAAATGTGCGTACCTGAGAGAGAGAAAGGAGTTCGCTTCCGTTTGGAAGTATAGATCCAATTTTTTTTTATCAAAAAGTGCTCCAATCACCGTGAACAATATGTAAGTTACCAGATTACTCAAAAGTCAAAAAGGTCCACACAGAAAGAAACAACCATTACAGGAATAATTCAAGCCTTTGTTTCTGTATTTCAGTCTCTTTCCACGTGAGATAGTATGCCAGGAATAGCAATAGAGAAAGCTGATATGCTGATGTACGGCAAGAGATACTTCGAAAGCCACGGCGCGTGGGGCGGGAGGACATCGCAGACATTAGGTCAGGATGCGGCGGATGGGCAGCGTCATACAAAACTCGATCGGCAAGTCGGCTGACTATTTTAAAATTTCGTTGTATGATTATACCGACTAAAAAGACGTGAGAAACACCGGCAACAGAAGAGGGTATTTGAAGGACTCGTTTTAAGACTAAAACATCCTTTTTTAGCAATGCAGGAAAAAGGCCGGGGGAAACAAGAAAAAAATGGAAAAAGAATTCAGGTATCGATTGATCGCCAAATTAAGGTCTGCGGTGTGTGGTAAGAACGCAAACAATGAATATAATAAAGCAGTTTCCGCACTTTAGTGGAAGGGGTCTCAATATGAAGGGAAAATGAAAGACTAGATGACAAATTCACATCAAGGATCCTGAGAGAGATCACCTCGTTTGGAAGGATGTCCAAGGATTCAGGACTACAGAAGGTCGCAGTCGAAAATACACTGGTCGGGTTTTTAATTATTTAACAGTGCTCTACGTAAGCGAATGATGTTTTCCGTCTGCGGGAGACAGTCGAGGTCACTTAATGCCAAAATGAGAGGCAACATCAACTGTGAACGAAGGAAGCAATACGACCGTTTCCTTAGTCTGTGAGGTAGGGTCATACAAGGCAAACATAAGGGAATACTGGCGTCTGGGATGCGATCGCATCTAAAGTCTCTGAGCTAAGGCCATGGCAGCTAATGCCAAGGTGACGAACAATGTCCACGATAAAGGACGGAAGGAATGGTAAAGTGGATCCTAACATCTGGGGCAGACCACCGGTCCGATACTACCGCTTCCCGGCTGTCGAGCTTAGGCCATGACAGGTAATGTTAGCATGAGGAGCAAAGTTCAAGATGAACAAACGAAGCAATACGTACGTTTCAAAACCCCATGAACTAGGGTCTTGATAAAGGAACGGCTAAGCGATTGGTAAGGTCTGCGACGGACGAGGGAAACATCACGGCTGCATCCCAATTGTGATAGATAATGGAGTGTGAATGGACCGCCAATGGAATTGTAACATTTGCGACAGACCGCCGGACCGTTACAAACGCTTGTCGACTCCTAGTCTAGGTCATGGCAACTAATGCTAAGGCGGGTAACGACACCCGCAATGATAGAACGAAACAATACGATCCATTCTCCACCGCGTGAGCAAGGTTCAACTAACTAAATGATAAATTGAATCTTAAATTCTACAGTGGACCGTTAGACTTGTCAACTCCTTGGGCTAAAGTCATAACAGGCAATGTTAAAATGAGCAGTAGCATTCACCGCTCGACCATCTGATTCACCGACCCTGGAGTTGGGAAAATTGTTATTTTGCGCACCACCGCGTGGGTAATTACTTCGCCTAGTCGAAATATCAGCACCGAGTATGAAAGGAGACGTTCATTGCACTTGTTAATGGATTGGGGGCCAGTAAACCATGATTCAAATAGCTCCCGACTCACGCGGTTGTCAACTCTTGCGAGAATTTCGGCCTCGTCGAATTTGAATGTGTGGCCGGATCTCATCGAATGAGCTGCAACTTGAGAGCTGGCGTCATTTCTCCGCACCGCTGCAGCGTGTTCGGCCATTCTAGTTCGGAGCTGTATCCCGGTTTCTCCGATGTAGCTGCTTTGTCCGCAACTGCACAAGATCAGATAAACGACTCTAGACGTTTCAAGCCGTGGCAGTGGGTCTTTCGGTTTCATTACCTGACGCCTGATGGTTGCCTTCAGTCTGTGTGCATCTCCAATCGCAAGTGGTACGAGAAGGCAGCCGACAGCTTCCGAAACTTTCTTGGCATTCGGAAGCGTTCGCCGAAATTCGGTGTCCATGCGACTAGGCCTTTCGGTCCTTTTGCGTATGCGCTGGTTGACGAAGTTGCGCGGGTAGTCATTGGCTTTGAAGACCTGTCGGAAGTATTTTAGTTTGGAAATTTTGACTTCCGGCTCACCGCAGTGCGTTTCGACACGCCGATAGAGCGTCCTTACACAGCTGCGTTTGTAGCTGATTGTGTGGCTGATGTTTAAGTTCAGTACTTGCATCGTATGTGTCGCTTTCATGAACGCATTGGTATTTAGTCTACCACAATCTTTGCAGCATACGAGGACATCCAGGAAGGCCAGCTGGTTGTTCTCTTCCTCCTCCATCGTAAATTGTATGTCCGGGAAGGCCGCATTCAGACGTTCCTTGAATGTCAGCAGTTGATCCCGATCGATGACGACAAAGGTATCATCCACATACCGGGCCCAGAACGTCGGTTTGTGGTGTTGGAAGACCAGCGACCCTAACCCGCGCAACTTCGTCAATCGGTGCATACGCGAAAGGGAGGGGAGCTAAACGATCGCTTCCCAAACGTATGAACTAAAACCAACTGAAGGAACGGTAAGGTGGATCGTAACGTCCGAAAGCAAACTCCCTGTTTAAAGAGTGACGAATAACATACGACCAACTTAAACAAGTACAGTAGGTCAAAAGAAGAGGAGGCGTTCACCGGGAGAGGTGTATTTGAGGTCTGACGTTTCGGGTAGTCGTTTCTTCTACCCATCTTCAGAGACTGAGCAGTCGTGCACACAGCTTTCCTTTTATGGCGCACTTTGTCCTATGCCTGGCCCATCAATGCCGCCTGTGTGGCTGCATCCGACCCGCATATCACCGTGACCTGAATCCCGCCCATCCTCGTCGGCCGCGGTGATAATTGGCGGTCCCGATTGTCCTGCGCCGTGACTGTGCCCCGTCAAGAATGTCCGTAAAACCAGATAAGGGGGAGGTAAATTGATGTGGCGGTTGACAGAACAGTCTGTAGACATCCAGGCTTCTTGTACCTGTCTTGCCGTATGATCATCACCTCGGCCCACAATGTCAACGGCGTCAAAGTAAGTAGGCATTCATTGCATGCCGCAGATACTTGGGGACATTTACTTTGCCCTTATCACTATCCTCTTCAGTGAAAAAACGACTACAGGATGCCCCTTGCATGGTTAGGAACTACGCTTTTCCCGATCCGGACTGCATATTTGTATCCGGCTGCAGGATTACGATGTAAAACAGTGACTTTGCTTTCAGGTTCAAAAGACATATTTTAGCGAATTGGTCTTCTATGTGCCCATTGTAATTTAAACTTACTCTTACACTTTTTACAAAAATTTTCTTAAGTCTCCTTTTAGGAAGCGGTGAGTGTGTTGATAAGAAAAACCTATTGGTACTCAGGTTGTGATGTACCAAGATGGACTTTTCTTTCTTTACCACTAGAACTTTAAGTATGAAAGCGGGTTTGTAATTTCGCTGTCGTGGTACACTCGTCAAATAAATGTATGTTGGTGTGCACATTAAGTAAGACGAGTAAACCAAAAGTTACTCAGAAACATAAGATGTCATCAATGGAGCTAATCGGAAGACCCTGGCGAGAGTAGCGAAATTCTGTCAGTTTATCATCCGCTTCGCTGCTGGCTGTTTCTGCCATTCTGTAGCGAATTTGCACACAGCTGCGTTTGTGACATAACGTGTGTTTACCATGGTAGCTCAGGATTTGGCGTTTTTCTATGCACCTGTTGCGTTTTCGACAGACAAAAACTTCCAAGAACAGCAGTAAGTTGTGGCCTTCCGTTTACACAGTTTCTTGGATGTCGAAAAAACCGAATTCACCGTTGTTTGATGACCACGAAAGCATCTTCAATGTATCAATTCCAAAACTTTGGTCTGGGAATTGTGAATTCCAGGCAGTCTAGGTTTGGCGAACTTCCTCAGCGATGAAGCCCAAAAGAGGCGATCCCATTGGCATTCCCCTAGTTTGTTCGTACATGGTTCTCTCCAAGGCGAAGTACGTCCTCAGAATTTCAGACCAGATGCCTCTACCTAATCGACCCCCCTCTCGAGTAATTCACTTACCGTCCGTGGAACTTGATGTGACTGCATTTGTTGTTTTGAAGGCCAGTCGTATATATACACTGAAGTACACCTCAAGTCTTACGACACGGACGCCTTTTTACCCGCTTTACTTGAACTTTTGGACCTTTTTCTGGGAAAGAACTTCTCATTTGAACATGAATACTACAAACGGATGAAAGGAGCCCCCATAGGATAACCTATCTTCGGTTCTCTTCCTGAAATCACGGCGCAAAATTTGGAAACCACGGCACTTCCTTCAGTTAATCACTAATTTTGGGTACATAATATGAATGACAATTATATTGTCGTCAAAAGGTGTCACACGGAACTGCTCCACAGTGTTATTAACTGAAAACTAGCAGGAATCTGATTTAGACTCGAAACAGAGGTTGACAGCAAACTCCATTTCCTTGACGTCCTCGTACAGCGAATAACCGACGGGACATTTCACGCATCAGTTTACCGCACAGAAACGCATACGGACGTTGTTGTGCATTACAATAACATTAGCCATTTTACTCACAAACGCAGCACTGTTACAAGCCTACGAGATCGAGCAAAAACACGCTACCCAAACGGCAATAATTACAAGATAGAACTTATTTATTTGTTCAGACTCTTCTCCCAAAATTGGTACTCTAGAGACTTTGTACGGCGGTGCATGAGACAACAGGAATTAAAAGAAAAAACTAGTCTGCCCCGAGCAAGCGTCCGAACAGGAAACATCGAGAATGCCTCCGTTGACTAAAACAGTGTCAAAACTCGTTGAACGCACCTGAGGAAACATCAATTACAAGTGGCGCAAAAACCCACAGCCACATTACGCAACCAGCTCGTACACACCAGGGATAGGATAAGCCATTTAGATAAGAAAGAGGTCGTTTACAAGGTCCCGTGTGACACCTGCGTTGCAATGTACTGCAGTCAAACTAGAAAGGCGGTCTACACAAGCATACACAACATCGACGGGACGCCAACAGACGAGGCTTATTATCCTCAGCTACCGTTAACGCACTAGAAGCTGTCCATAAGTTTGCTAGTGACAAGACTCACATTCGCAGATCTGCGAATGTCTCTGATGATGGATTCGAGTGAGAATCCGAAAAGTCAGCCAATAAATTTCTTGTTCCAGTCCTAACATCTTCGTCTTCAAAACGCACATTGTTTGTGTCTGCCCTCTATATTTGACCTCGGAAAAGTAAACGCGAGACCTCGCACACTTTTAGACCCCAGTTCGTTAATCATAAAATGTAACCTAATTAAACTGATGTAAAAGTAGCTGATGCCCAATTTCAGGTTCGCGGATTCAAAGAGGATAAGAAATGGCGCATGATATTTTTCTATAATTTACTTTCTACCACTTATGTAGATTTGGTGAGGAGAAACAGAACATTTGCATCGCCCGCCTGTGAAAGTTTAATAAATAACGAACCTCCGTGACGATCAAGAAGGTAATACTGCATCGCTTGTGACGCAAAAAACAAATCTTTCACACAAAAGAAAGCACTGTGCATACGTTTTTGATAACAAATCCTGCAAAAAGCATCTTTAAAGGCTTTCCGAACACAAAAACAAATTTGCGAAAATAGTAAAAAAGTCAAGTGGAGCAATGAATTATTTATTTGAAGTTACACAATGATTTAATTTCTGTGCACCGGGTAACCGTCCACTGGTTTTTATAGCATGCGCATAAAAAACGACGCACAATTGCCGAATCCACAGTTAACACCTGAAATTTGCAAAAGAAGAACATTCTGAATGTGGTCTATGTGCAGCACACGTTGTGGAACATTTGACTAGTTTCCCTATCTGAGATAACAGTTCATCTACTGGAGAATTCGTTTACCTCTCAACCACTGGATAGCTGACTCAATGTCAAGGCAAAGAAAATAAACAGGAATCGCTTATTTCAGGCATTCTTAAAAAAACCATGCAGTCTTATAATTTAAATAGTTAACCTATTTGCAAAAACTTCACTAAAGAAGTAGTCTGCTCGGAGAATTTCAACCCTATACCGAGTCATACGAAGGCAGCTTAAAAGTAACATAATTCGGATTTCGGTCTAAATTCCTCGTATTATCGTCAAGAAATTTACCATACACCTAACATTATACGTCGCTTTATGGTTGACTAGGGATTTAACGTAAGAACAGCAATTTAGAGAAATAGGCGTATCGAGAAATAATTCAAATTAGAGAAGCATGTATAAAAAGAGAATAGGTAACGATATTTAACAGTCATAATTGACAAATATTTGGGGACACAATTTGAGTGTACTCAAAAACCGGATGCTGTACTTACCATCGCTTATGTCACAACTATGTGAAGGGCGTTTGGAAAAAACGTAGGATAGGACGCTGTCCCGCTCAAACTCCTCGTCTATATTTTCGAACTGAACTTGTGCTCGGGTCCGTGGTTGCGTTCTGTGACCAAATTTTACTTTTGGGAGCAAGGTGAGGGTATTGTTTGCTTCGTATTTGAGCTGCAGGATGGCTTGCACATCGTCCGCCCTTCGGCCATTCTGCCGGCCGACATCGTCAGTCAGCTACGTAATACAAAATGCAGTTTGAGCAATCGATGTATGCAATGAGAATGTATTTGCCTAACCGAAAGCAAAACAAGCCGCTTCCATATAATATTGACATTCCATTATGTTAATTCTTGTAAGGTCTTTTCTAAGCTATATATGCCAGTAATGTTCTGAAGTATGATTATTAAAAATATAATCCTGATGTTAAAAATTTGTCTCTGAAAAAGCAACCGAGTAACCCACGGCTGAGACAGTACAGACAGAGTGGCGTACACCGCCTATTACAATCATCAGCCCTACTATGTTAAGAAAAGAAACGCCCAAAGTTTAAAAACATTTGGGCGGTCTTAAGTGAAAAAAATATCTGTAGCTCGGAAAATAATGTTTCGATATTTAGTAGGTCATATTGTCCAAGATGCTTCATCGCGTTAAATGGCCAGAAACTTCTCGCCTTCCAAATAAACGTCCGAAAGTACCTTTGATAAACTACATATTTGACAGCCTTAAATGCTCTCAGCGACGGAACATGAAACTTGTTTTGTTCAATTTGCTATATCTTACCCCACAATGATAGAGGACGACTACTGAAGCCACATCCAATTCGCAGGTTATCAGACCAAATGGACGCTTGTCGTTGGCAGCGGTGCAAACACCATTCGCTCCGAATTGTAGAAGGTCTACTTTCAGCGTGCACCTCACATTTGTCCTCCTGTGGAAAGTTTGGAAAGTGTGAGGTGGGTGTGACAGAAGATGTTGGGCATTGAGCGGAGATAGGGCATCCAGGTATGCCGGACATCGATTTTCAGCTATAATCATAAAGTCGGAGTGTTGGGAACATGGAAAGTGAGTCATTTACCTGTGAAAAAGGCTGATGCGAAAATGTTCAGATAAAAAAGAGCTAATGCGTAATACATCTTGTTGATGCGTGAAGTGCACTCAAGTGCTGCAAACATTGCACGAATGACTTAAATATGCCTCCAAAATGCAGGTAATTGGTCGATGTCTAAACCAACAGAACGCATAGGTGTCAGCACACACTGAGTTGCCTACGTTGCAGCCCCCCTATCCAAGAAAATGGTTACTTACAATCTCTTTTCAGATTTCGGGGCAGTAGCTTTAGGAGTGCATTGAATATTTCAAGTAGCTTTGCAGGTATATGCAAAGCCAAAGTAATACTACTAACCCTAACAAACATTCACCCTCAGGATTTGAATTACGTATTGCGCGCCAATATTTGCGCTCTAGTCTCCAATCTGGTACGGAATCGAAGAATACGTCCTAACGCGGACAAACACGGAGTTCTTTTAGCACATGAGCTTGAATGCTGTTCTGGTCGTATATCAAAATAACCTTACGTGCAAGCGATAATGTGACACACATTACTCCTACTTAAATGCAAAAGGACATATGCAAAATTGGCACGCTGTTCATCGGACGTAATCTGCTAACTATAAGATACATTTGTGTCACCGTTATAAAAGTGAATACACAAATAGTCTGAATCGTTTGAATTAGTTTCTTTCGAGCAGGTACTTGTGGTGAATTCCAGTAGCCGTTAAGGGCTAACATCGCAATGATTTCACTGAAAAGAATATAGTGAAATAGAGAGCATAAAATGCTGTATATTTGGTGACGGGTTCTGCAGCGAACAGTCAAGATGATGACCAAAAGTATTTTGTCCTGCACTCAATGCTAGTGCATATGTAGAGTCAGTTAACCTCATTGGGATGTTAAGGCCATTTAGAGGTAGCCTTTCTAAACGGGTTCAATTCCGTTATATGCATCGCATTGAAAATTATCGTCGAAGAAATCTCCTTACTTATATGTACTATTCTGTCTTGTTATGTCCCAGACACCACTGTACGGTGTTCTGGCGTGTAATTTTATTTCCCAGCGGTATTCGAATTCTGCAAGATGAGAAAGCATGCTATTTACAGTCAGCGAAACAGTCACTATGTGCTCAGCTTTTTGAGTTGGTTTATTTTGTCAGCGAAAAACTTCATGCGGTGTTAGTAAAAATCCCTAATTGTTAAGCTAATGGTTACTTGGGAGGATACAAATGCAGTGCACGAACTATTTGATAAAATGTGTTTTCGATAGTCATGTTTGGTTCTGATAGGGATTATGATATTTACTATCGTGCTGCCTAATCCACTCATACCAAGAGACTGTTCTTTAGACAAACTTCGTCCCTGCCGCCATTAAAAAGCACATTCGTCCATACATGGAAGATAATACTTTTTTCGGCCAAATAGGTGTAAATATTTTGCAGGATAAGAAACAATCGTGAGAAAAATTCATAATGCATAAATAATTATTTTTTACTGACTTGGAATTTAGCGAGTAAACGGACAGAAACGTATTCCAAATTCGGCATCATGGCGGGATGAATGTTTCAGGATTATGAAGTTTAAAATTACTATAGCAGTCTCGTTTATGCGATCCTTTCTGATAAAAACAAAGTTAGATTTCTGGCCGAAATTTAATGAGAGAGATCACTGACTGTATTTGCAAAATGAACGTCGTATGGACTTTCAGATGTTATTATGGGGGGACATGACATCGCCGGGTTTTCCTGTTTCATAAATAAAAGGGTATCTTTTTGTGTGGTCATGCATTCAAATATCTTAACGTGTAGCCTTCTCAATATGAACTGCAAACTTTTTAATTACTGCTTATTTACGATAACTTGGTCATACTAATGTTGTCTTTAGAGGGAATAAACAATAAAAGTTTGTGATTCGATTCTTCACTTTACAGTTTGCTGATAAACAAGCTGTAGTAATAAGTGCGGCGGAATAAGTCGCACAAATGATATGGAAAAGCTGTAAAACGCCACATATTGGTTCGTCTGCTGTCGTCAGCTTGAGCAAGGCGACGCTTTTCATGTATAAGTCTAAACAGTTTGCAAGACCATGTGGAGGGATTTGCGAGCGTAACTTACTGTCGTCACCAAAACCTGCTCCTTGAACTACAGAAATCGAAAAAGTTGTAGTCCCGGTCCCAGTAAAGGACTGTAAGTGTTTTCCTTATTATTATTATTATCATCATCATCATCATTGCCGGAGTGCAGCAATTTAGGTTGTCTTTCACGGGAGTGGAGAATGCACGCTGTCTGAGATAATGCCGATGGAAATTCCGTTACCTCTTCAGTTAATTTAGCCCCTCTTCTTGTGATTGGAATCGCCTCAGACTGCAGTCAGACGGACATCTGCACATTGCTTTCCTTACCATTTTCTAACGTGACCTCTTTATTTAATTTAGTAACTGTTGTAAGTGGAATCGTCCCAAACTCCGGGTTAACGGATATTTGTATATTAAAACACACTGAGGTCTAACAAAAGCAACGTTTTACATTTGTAGTTTTGATGTCAACGTTTTACTCATGTGCAGCTTTAGGTGTGCTGCAACATCTCGGTCTGAATCCACATAACTTTAGATTTTCGCTGCTGACTTAATTAATCTGGGAGAGGGCAAAATGAGGAACTAGCATTGGCCAGCACAACAGTCGAACTTGTCCTCAATTGATACAAATCCAGTAACTTGCATTCTTGGTCGCAGTGGAGTACACTAGGTGTTTTCAGTATTGTTCATTCTAAAGTGCAGCACATTAAGGCCTCTTTCACGCGGCTGGACACAGTATTCCGCCCGACGTGATGCAAACACACATTAATGCGAGCTCTTCAGTTATTTTACCCAGAGCTTCAAATCGAATTCCCAGACTGCAGTCAAACGAATACCTGCACATTAAAACATTCTGAGATTTAACCAAGCCTCCACAACTTAATTTCCCATTTGAGGCATTGATGCCAGATCTTCGCTCATTGGCATCTTTGTGTGTATTGCAGACTCACGGTTTTAATCCATATAACTTTACATTTCCCCTACCGAGCTAACCGTTTTAAAGAAGTACTCAATGTCAATTAGAATTAGCTAACGAAACAGTCGAAATTTTCCTCGGCTGATCCAGTTAGATGTGACTGATATATATACGTATTTCAACATAATTCTGCACGTGAATGTGGCGTGGGAGTAGATTCTGCGAGCGAGAAATGCCAGACAGAAAGTTCACAAAGGATCCGCCGCATAGTTTTGTGCGGTCGCGTCGTAATGCAATGGCTGAATTAATTGATATAGTTGCGTGGGAGTTTTCCATACTAACCAAACAAATAGAACTCGGAAGACTTGACCCATTCAAATGAAGTGTTCCTATAGTGCTTTCAATGAAATTAGGTAAAAATTTAAACCAACTGAATGCCATTCAAGAGGTTTGCCCCACTGACTTATCAAATTTGGCGGTCCACATAAGAAGAATTAGAATTCGCTAACACAGCAGTTTAAATTAAACTCGGCTGATCATAATTACATGATTGTGGTGTGAGAACGGATTCCATGAGCAACAAAGGCCAGACAGACAGTCAACAAAAAATTCGTCGCATAACTTATGTGTGGTCACATCGCAAATGGCAGAACGTTACTTAATATAGTTGGATTGGAGGTTTCCATGCGAAAAAAACAAATAAAACCCGGAGAGCGTAAGCCCCTCAAATGAAGACCTTCTACAGTGCTTTCCAGAAGTAAAGTGAAGATTTAAGCCAAATGAATTCTATTCAAGAAGTCAAAAATTTCATTCGGGCAAAACAAGCCGCATTGTAAGTTAGTCAGAAAAATGATAAAGTTGGCGTAACCGATGTAAAAACGTACTTTAAATAATTTTACACGTAAATGTTGCGTGGGAGTAGGCAATGGGAGCATCAAAGGTCAGACATAAAGTCTACAAATCCCCCCCACTGCATAATTTGTGTGCCGTCACATCGATAACTATTATGGAACGTCAGAATTAATTAAAATCGTTTGGTCGGGGCTTTCCTCACAAAGCGGTAAACAGAACCCGAAAGGCGTGAGTCATCTAAATGAAGTATTCCTATACTGCTGATAATGAAAATTTAAACCAAATGAATGCCGCTCAAGAGGACAAAAAATTCATCCAAACAAGTCAAGCCAATTGTAACTTAATTAGAAAATAATATAGTTTACTGAATGTTCAAAGTACTAGGTAAGGATGCAGACATGACATGGGTATGACTGGCTGGCGCAGGCTAATAGGCCAGAAATGGCCATCCCAGTCTCCCTTGTCTTTATGGGTAGTAATATTCTGTCCATGGGATGTTTCGATGTGCAGCTGCTGGTTGGGCTCCAGAGAGTCCGAAAGGAATGAATTCCGTAAGAATGTTCGGTGAGCGTCCCTTTAGCTTTGGATATCCCGATCGTAACCGACCCAAAGGTGCCGTGTTCGAATCTCAAGTGATCCACATTTGGGGTTGGGTATGAATTGTGATGACCGTTAATAAACCAGAAATGGCCATTCCGGTCTCCCTTATTTTTGTTAGTATCACCTGATCTACTTATATATATATAGAAATGAGGCATTGGCGGCAAAAGCCACAGATGCATCCATGGCGCGTTTCAACGGCCTGCCAAAAGTTCATAAGACAGGAGTCCCGCTACGCCCCATAGTCTCCCTACGCGGCACTCTGACCTTTGGACTCTCAAAATGGCTTTACTAACAGTTTCGTTTCCTCACCGAGGGCTCGGAATGGACGGTGAAGTCGGCTGAAGAATTCCTGAAAAGCATCAGAAACCTAGAAATAGAACCAGATGAGATGATGGTATCGTTTGACGTGGTCGCATTATTCACGTCCATTCCAACCGGCCTCGCCATCAGCACAATTGACGAACTTCTTCAGGAAAAGTATGATGACGTTGACCAACAACTTAAGCGAACGCACATTACTGAACTCTTGGAATTGTGCCTCAGGACTTTCTTCACTTTTGGCGACCGGGTTTACGAGCAGATGAAGGGAACACCGATGGGATCCCCCCTGTCTGGGTTGATTGCTGAGGCCGTTTTGCAGAGGCTAGAACGACTAGTCTTCCGTTCGTACTCCCCAAAATTCTGGGCCAGATATGTCGACGACACATTTGTCGTAATCAAGATGAACGACGTTCAGAACTTCAAGGTCCTACTGAACTCAACATTCCCCGACATCCAATTTACAATGGAAGGGGAGAACAACAGCCAATTGCCCTCCCTCGACGTGAATGTTGCAAGGACGGTTCGTGGGAGCATAAGAACTACGGTGTACCGTAAGGCGACGAATACCAGACGCATCCTCCAATTCCGAAGTAACCATCCTATTGGTCACAAGCGAAGTTGTGTGAGAACTCTCTTCCAACGAGTTCAAACACAATGTAGCGACGACGACGGGAAAAAGGAGGAGACAAAATACCTACATGCTTTATTCACAGCCAATGGTTACCCACGATCCTTCATACGTGAGTGCCGACGAAAGACTACCCGTCAGCGATCAGACGGTGAGAAGCCGAAGTTTTGGCTGGCGATCCCCTACGTGAAGAATGTTTCCGAGGCGACAGCTAGAATCCTAAACCCTTTTGGGATTGAGGTGGCCCATAAACCGGAATCCACCATCAGACAGCAGATAATGAGACCCAAAGACCCGCTACCGGCAACGGAACAATCAGCAGTGGTCTACAGCATACCGTGCCAAAATTGCAATGCACGGTATGTTGGTGAAACGGGGAAACGCCTCTGCACAAGGGTCAAGTTACCCGCCCAACCCACCGCAACGTCTGGAATCCACCAAATCTGATACAGTAAGGTGACTGCCCAAGCAGGATTTCCTAAGTAATTCACCTACAATCCACCAGATGACTACTAGGCTCACGTAATTCATTGATATTTTGGAAATCCTGCTGGGCAGTCAACTTACTGTATCAGATTTGGTGGATCCCAGACGTTGCAGTAGGTTGGGGGGGTAACTTGACCCAAGTGTGATAAAACTCGCGTCGTCCGGCGGGGCCTTGTAGCTCAGGTGGTTAGAGCGTTGGCTGTACTAAAGCCTTCCTCCTTACTGCGTGGGTTCGAATCCCACCGAGGCGCCGAGTTTTTCACAGTTGGGTCAATATGAATTATTCAAAATCTGCCAAAATATCAATGAAATGCCAAAAAATAAGGAATTTGAGTTAAATACTTCAAAGTGTGACTCAAAACTTACGATACCCTGACAACATTCGCCTAAACTTTATTTCATTCGCCCCGCGAATCTTACCAAGCAGCTGATGAAGTACCACGAACTGATGAATGTTCTCCCAGCTAGTATTATCACCCGAGTTCAATGCCTCCTACTAAATCTCCCAGCAGAGGCTCCATATTCCAGTCTGAATTCGGGGATCCTTCCTGTCTGACCAACGGTGTTATAATTCGTTGAGAAAAAGTGGAATCGCCGGGAAACCGGAAGCCCTCAGAGCTTCGCCGTCACATATGCTCTCTCTTTGGAGACATGCAGATAGACAAGTACCTCGTCAAGGGGATGAGTGTCTGCCAACAGATGTCTAATCAATCTCGATGTCTGGTTCTGCGAATCTCTCCATTGTAGAACTAACCTAGGTGGTAGAAGTGCAGCTGTTCCAGCCACTCTCGGCTGCCGGCGGCCAACGACCAAATAACGAGGCAGATGACGGCCCAGGCAAACTAGATGGGCTCGTTGAAACTCCACCTCACACGCCTCACCTCCTGCAGATCATCGAGTCGTCGGCGTTCTCATTCCCAGTCTCGAAACGCCAATGTTTGTTGGAATCATGCGGATTTTAGCGCCATGTAGAGAACATGCCCAGTTAACGGTCAGCGTTTACTGCGGCGATTATTGATGCTGTTGCCGGTTTGTTCGTATGTCTCAAAGGTCTAATCATTTGGGAATTGGAAATTTACCTGTGCAAACCGACAACCTTTTGACCTTTGTAAGATTTGCTGAGTTCCCTCTGTCTTTTGCTGTAACTTTAGTATAAACGAAGGCAGTAAGTTCAGCGCGTCTGAGTTTATTAACAAATCAAAAAGGCAATAGATCAGGGTTTGTGGGAAATCCCTACGTGTTACGTGGCAAACAGTCGTACAGACTATTTCCTGCGCTTAATCGATTTTACCGAGGACACGTATACGACGCCTAATACATTTGGATATGCCGTAGGTTTCGCCTAACTTGAGGTACTCCGAGCATGGCATTTGCACTGTTTTGTCGCTACAGAGCATATGAACACTTAACTTGCCTCGCTTGGTTTATTTGCATCGATAGATGCAGTGAATGGACGGGGTGATCGCGTGTTTTATCAAACAGGGTTCGCTGATAGCATTGGAAGTGTCTGGGGCAGTTTGAAGACAGATGCCCTTACGCACGCAGCCGCTGTCTTGCGAAGTCATTTCGATGAACTGGCATGCCAAAGAGGCTTGAGAACAGCGCATCACCGGAAACATGAAAAGTACATGTTTGCGATGACATTAAAATGCAAAAAGCTAGTAGAGGTTGACCAAACATGCGTTTCAGCCAACGTGACGTAGCCAATTCTTCGGGTTTACCCCCTACCCCACCGACCCAACCACACTCAACAAGCGCGAAACTTGGCCACGTCGGCCAGACAGCTACACTGTTGTCATATTAGTCGAGCTACCGTCGTCGGCCACATACTGAAAGGAGGAGGGAATCGGCGGGGTCATTATTATCAAGGTCTGAAGATTTTGAAAAATTGACTTTTACTTTTTGGGAGCATCTCTAACAAAGATTCTCGCGAAATGGAGGTGTTCGAAATTTCAGACACCTGGCGCGCTTCTTCTGACGACTATTTGTTCTGTTAAAATGCATTTCATTAAGCCATTCCGATCCTTTTGTTGGCGGCTGTTCTAATAATTGAAATTATGAAACGGCAGAGGTTGTTTTTGTCTCAGTACAGCAAACCTAATTGTCCTGGCACCGGGCCTGCGATACCTCAGAGGCCAGTCTTTCTGAAGTTTAGTGGAATCAAAATTCTAACACCAGACTACACACTGGGCATGTCTGCACAGGAGACTGTATGTGGCCACATACTAAGGAAGCCAGTCATCTCAGTTAGAAAACGAGACATTTTAGAGCGAAGTGCAACTAATTGATTCTTATTTTATAGCCAACTGATCGCCGAAATAAAGCAGATTAGGTATTGTAAGAAGTCGTCAAAAGGAATTTTCAAAGACTGTCCACGAGACAGAGGATGCTTGTAACTTTAACTTTTTCTAAAGACGTTTTAACTGAGCAAAAGTTCGGGGCCTACATGGTTGGGCTAGTTAAAGGAAATCTGGAGTACATGCAGTTGGTGACCTAAGTCTTGAGATATGTCTAAAAAATCCACTTATCAGTCTGAAAGCTATCCGAAGTTATCCACCAAAACACGAAACTGACAATGAACAAAGTGCAGTTAAATGAAAGCGCAAAATAAGTATCACAAGTACTTTCTTGTTAACTGGAATAAAACAAATAATGTCTGAACAAAAACTAAGTCGATAGGCAAAAATATTGTAATATGTAGAAGGTTATTCTTTACAAGCTTTTACTAAATGGTCTCAAATAACTATCATTATATGCTGTCTGGCACGAAGCGCGTTGCTTAATGTCCGACCATGTGTTTCAAGATCTTGCCGCGTGATTTCTCTAATAGCGGTGTTGCAGACATAAAAGCGTCAATTTGTTTATATACTAACTAACAGGTCAGTAAATACTACATTTGAATAGAATTCGCAGGCTTCATCGTAAAGGTGCCGTTTTGCATATATCAAGAGAACGTTTCCTCAGCCAAATTTACTTACTGTTTTTTTTCGGACGAGGGAATAGGTTGAGTTTCAGATCGTCCTTCAAATATCGGTAAATGCTTCGCGATTTTCAGTGTTTTCAATAAATTGCCCATTAAAAGTAGATTCACTGCCATGTGTTTATCAAAACATTTAAAATAAGAATTTTTTGGAAGCATTTACCCAAGTAATGAGTACTTGCACATTCTTTCTAATGCTGACGGTCGTTTGGGTAATATTTGTAGACTCACCCAAAAGTGAAATCTCATCGCCGAGAACATTGATCAGCCACAACAAACGTCAACGACAAATATGGTTTCTGGCAGTTAAAGAACTCTGTATTTTAAGGCACCTGTTTAGAAAGTGCTCTAGTGCTGTATTCTATTGACAAGTGCTCAGGTACTTTACCATTGAGGCGTCTAAACAGGGTGCATATGCTCGGAGCGTTACAATCATCAGGCTGAAGCCAGCGTCGTAGGAAATGACGGCAGTCATCAGAATGAGGGGTTTAAGGTGTACAGAACACAGAGTTGTCCCCTCACGCAGTAATGACCGCTGACGAATCCAGGGCTGGTGTTGACTGCGTCCATTCATGCTTGAGAGATCGTGAGATAGTGAGGCATCTGCTTTTGTAGGTTTGTGGGACAATCTGCAATGGTGTCCAATTGGTGTGCGTTGATTTATTGAGGGGTCGTGTTCAAGTCGCTTATGTTGTGTTCGCAGGGGGGTCGATAGGCGGAGTGGTGTGTTCAAGCGGCGCATGGGCAGTTGCGACTTTGCGTACGCCGTGCGTCCGAGTTGGAGTCGGTCGAGTGATTGCAGGTCGACGCGTCAGGAACCGCTAGCTGCGAAGGTTAAGCAATGGGGTCAGACATGGTCGTAATGGCTGCCCGCAACGCCATTGTAATTGCATGGATCAATTTTAGCACCCGGGAATACAGAGCTCTCCGGCAGTGTGGTTTTTTGGCTTTGGGACCAGTGCTCAAAGGTTCGCCATCGTCCGCCGTCTTGAAGGCGTCCCCGTGAAGTGTGGTTTCGCTGGAATTGCTGTTAGCCATCATAAATTTCCAACAAACAAATAGCCCAATGAAAGGTTGAGTTTTAAATGTTTATTGTAACAGATAAAAGGTAATTGCACTATGAAAATAACCAAATTGTTCACACAAAGTGGAAAATCGGGAGAGATGGAGTTGGGAGCCACCACAGGAGAGAGGGGAGATCCGTTCTGTATTTGGGCTAAAAAGAACAAGAGATCACACGTCCTTTAGTTTCTGACTCTCGTCTCTTTCTCCATATCCTACCTTATTTAAACAATTTGGTTATAGTTCGTTGCAGTGGCTACAAATTAAAACAAAAATGTAGTGCATATGTCTAGCGATGCCAGGCGCAGTACTACATTGTCTCTGAGTAATATCTAATGCCCAATTTAGAGCAAAGTGTAACTAAATGATTCTTCTTTTATAGCCGACTGATCGCCGAAATAAAGCAGATTGGGCTTTATAAGAAGTTACCAAAAGGAATGATCAAAGACTGTCCACGAGCCACAGAATGCTTGATACTAACTTTTTCTGAAGGCTTTTTGACTGAACAGAAGTCCGGGGCCCACTTGGCTGAGCTAGTAAAAGGAAATCTGGAGAACATGCGGTTGGTGACCTAGGTCAAGAGATATGTATGATATGCTAAATAAACACTAATCAATCTGAAACCTATCCGAAGTTATCCGCCAAAACTCAAACCTGGTAATGAACAAACTTCAGTTAAATGAAAACGCAAAATAATTATCACAAGTACTATCGTGTTTACTTGAAAACAACAAATGATATCGAAGACATGAAAATTCATTTCACGAGTGGACTCACATTTTGCGAACCCACAAAATGCTTGTCTTCAGAAAAAACTAAGTAGATGACCAAAAGCACTGTAATTTGTGAAAGGTTATTCTTGACAAGTTTTTATTAAATATTCCCCAAGAGCTATTATTGTATGATGCCTGGCACGAAGCACATTGCGTAATGTTCGGCCAATGTGTTTCAAGATCTTGCCGCTTGATTTCTCTGATAGCGATGTAGCAGAAACAAAGACATCAATTTAATCATATACAAAATAGCCGATCAGTGAGTACTACATTTGAATAGGATTCGCCGGTTTGATCGTAAAAGTGCCGTTTTGTATATATCAAGAGAACGTTTCTGTAACCAAAGTTATTTGCTCTTTTTTGGAGCGAAACAAAATAGGTTGAGTTTCAGATCGTCCTTGAAATATCGGTACATGCTTCACGATTTACAGTGTTTTAAATGGTATGCTCATAAAAGTAAATTCGCTGCCATATGTTTATCAAAACATAAAAATAAGATTATTTCGGAAGCATTTACCCAAGTACTGAGTACTTGCACATTCTTTCTAATGTTGACGGTCGTTTGGGTCATATTTGTAGACTCACCCGAAAGTGAAACCCCATCGCCGAGAAAATTAATCATCCACAACAAACGCCAACGGCGAATATGGTTTCGAGTAGTTAAAAAACCGTCCATAATAAGGCACCTGTTTAGAAAGTGCTCTACTGCTGTATTCTATTGACAAGTGCTCACGTACTTTACCATTGCGTCGTCTAAACAGGGTGCATGTGCTCGGAACGTTACAATCAGCAAGCTGAATCTCGCGTCGTAGGAAATGATGGGAGTCATCAGAATGAGGGGGTTAAGGTATACAGAACCCAGAGGTGTCCGCTCAGGCAGCAATGACCGCTGGCGAAGCCAGGGCTGGTGTTGACTGCGTCCATTCATGCCTGAGAGATCGTGCGGTAGTTTGGCATCTGCTTTTGTAGGTTTGTGGGGCGATCTGAAGTGGTGTCCAATTGGTGTGTGTTAATTTGTTGGGGGATCGTGTTCAAGTCGCTTATGTTTTGTTCGCAGTGGAGGGGGGATGGAGGGAGTGGTGTGTTCCAGCGGCGCATGGGCAGCTGCGACTTTGCGGACGCACGTGCGTCTGAGTTTGAGTCGGTCGAGTGGTTGCAGGTCGACGCGTTGGGAACCGCTGGCTGCGAAGGTGAAGCATTGGGGCCCTGAACAAGGATGCCAGACATGACCGTGATGGCTGCCGGCGACGCCACTGTACTTGGCTGGATCACTTGTAGCACTCGGGCACACATGGCTCTCCGCAATGTGGTTTTTTGGGCTATGGAACCAGTGATCTAAGGTTCGCCGTCGTCCGTCGTTTTGAAGTCGTCCCCGAGAAATGTGGGTTTTCTGGAATTTTCGTAAGCCATCACAAATATTTAACAAATATATAGGCCAATGAAAGGTTGGGATATAAAGGTTTATTGTAACAGATAAAAAAGATGATTGTACCATGAAAAGAACCAAACTGTTCACGCAAGTCCGATGCATTCAAAGTGGAAAATCTGGAGAGGTGGGGTTGTGGGCCACCACTGGAGAGAGGATGGATGCATTCCGTATTTGGCCTAAAAAGAACAAAAGACCACTCATGCTTTAATTTCTGACTTCTGTGTCTATCTCCTTGTCCGCTCTTATTTAAACAAATTAGAGATGCGTTTCTTGTTCCAGTGATCGCATCTTCGTCTTCTAAATTAGTTTTGATCAGAAGAAGAAGCGATCGCTAAAACAAGGGCTTTATTCGCCCGACGTTTCGGATTTTCACTTGAACCCATCATCAGAGACAGTGGCAGTAAAGAATGACTACTGCACAGGAAGTTGCAGTATTTGTAGGATGCAGTCGCTATTCTACCGCATGCCTAAAGCAATTACCCGCGCTCCCCTTCGTCAAGGATTGTTGCCCGCTGGTGTGCTAATTGCTTGATGGCTGGCATGTAAGGCTTTAATTACCGAAACGTCATCACCCGTGTTGGATGCTGGCGTGACAGCGCGAGCAGTGCTGAGGCACTCCTCTCCGCCCCAAAGGCACTACAACGTATCGATTGGCATAATGGCTGCTTCGGCGCCTCCAATTTCTGACCGCTGATCCGGACACCGCCGCCTATTCGTCAACGCAATTCCTGGAGAAGTTAAAAAGAACAAGTCTCTTGCCAAATGAGGTCATGACATCTTTTGATGGCACATCCCTCTTTACTTCTCTTCCCAGGATCTGGCAATCCAAACCATCGAGCTACTCCTGTGAAGCTCGGAAAATCGTCTCGGACATGCCCAAATCCATCAGCTCCTTAAGTTCTGTCTCAGAACGTACTTAACGTTTGACGGAACAATCTACGAGCAAGTGAAGGGAACACCAATGCGCTCGCCGATTTCGGATTTATCACTTAGGCGGTCCTACAGAGATTAGAGTCGATGGTTTTCCAACACCGCAGACCGAAATTCTGAACTCGGTACGTAGACGATACCTTTGTCGTCATCAAAGGGGATCAGGTGCTAACGTTCAAAGAACGTCCCAACAGCGTTTTCCCGGACATACCATTTACGATGGAGGAGAAATGAAATTACCAGCTGGCATTCCTTGATGTACTCGTCTGTCGCAAAGATTGTGGTGGCCTAAAGACCAAAGCGTTCAGGAAATGCGAGGAACACGACGCAAATACTGAATTTCAATGGCAACCAACCAATCAGCCACAAACGCAGTCTCGTAAGAAAGCTATATCGGCGTGTTGAGGCGCATGTAGTGAACTGGAAGACAAAGTTTTCGAAGTTCCATATCTTCGACGGATTTTCGGAGAAAATGGTTACCCGGGCAACTTCGTCAATCGGTGCATGCGAAAACGAGATGACCGACAAAATCGTGCCGACCCCAAATTTTGGCGTCCGACCCTGTACATCAAGAACGTCTCCGAAGCCGCTAGTCGCCTCCTCGTGCCACTTGGGGTTGGAGTTGCACACAGACCGGAGGCCACCATAAGGCATCAGTTGATGAGACCGAAAACCCGCTGTTATGGCAAGAAGCATCTGGAGTCCTTTACCGGATCTGGTGCAGTTGTGGGCAGAGGAACTACGTCGGAGAAACTGGGAGACTGCTCCGGACGTGAATTGCCGAACATGCGGCAGCGGTTTGGAGAAATGACTCAACTCTCAGGTCGTGGCCCATTCGACCAGACCCAGCTCCGCATACAAGTTCGATGAAGTCTAAATTCCCACGAGAGGTGATAATCGCGTGAGCCGCGAGTGGCTTGAGTTATGGTTCACGGGACCTCAGTCAATCAACAAGTGCAACGACATCCTTACTCCATACTGCGTGCTGAGGCATAGGCTGGCCACGGTAATTGACCACTCAGGGAA
This sequence comes from Spirometra erinaceieuropaei, assembly GCA_902702965.1. Classification (NCBI taxonomy): domain Eukaryota; kingdom Metazoa; phylum Platyhelminthes; class Cestoda; order Diphyllobothriidea; family Diphyllobothriidae; genus Spirometra; species Spirometra erinaceieuropaei. Next base: position 225,849 of record CACRXP010000134.1, on the reverse strand, counting down.
CGCGCAAGCCGGTGAGCCAGATGACTGAGCCATCATCACGCCAGCATCTAACACGGGTGATGACATTTCGGTAATTAACAACTTGCATGCCGGCCATCAGGCAATTAGCGCACCAGCTGGCAACAATTCTTAATGAACGGGAGAGCGGCTAATTACTATAAGTATGCGGTAGCATAACGACTGCATCCTATAAGTACTGCAACTTTCTGTGCACGAGTCACCCTTTCCTGCCACTGTCTCTGATGCTGGATTCAAGTGAGAATCCGAAACGTCAGACGAATTAAGCCCTTGTTCTAGCGATCGCTTCTACTTCTTGTGAACTAGTGCCTGGAACTCGCATCTTCGCTTGTGCGGACAAATTATTTATGGTTCGTTGCAATGGCTAGAACTTAAAGCAAATCTGTCTGATGATGCTAGGCGCAGTACTACATTATCTCTGAGAAATATCTAATGCTAAATTTACCAGGTCAATTTATGCACACAACGAGTGCGTGCGTCAGAATGCGGTGCGTGTTTGCGCCGAGAACCGTAACGTTGGTTTTTAAGCAACGATCATTCCTAACGTGGCATAGCCGCCTTGTAATTTTACATATCCGAAAGCCCTGGCAGATTTGACATGAGTCAAAGGTATACTTACGAGGGCCAGCATAGTGGTATTGAGTTCATCTGTCCCTCTTTCTGAGTAGCGGGAACAGAGCAATGGTGCTACGGATTTTTGAACAGATTTAGCATGCCATACCTCTCAAAGTATTTTTCTAGTGACCGAAGACAGCATCTGAGCAGCCAATATGCGTAGCAATTAGATAGGATGTTTTTTTTGCGACTTTGCTGACTTGAAGACACCGTAATCATTCCAGAATATATTAAATAATCTTTGGAGCATGTTTAATGTCGTATAGACAGAAAATACTGCGGACACATCCGGAGATGTTCGGTTAACCAGAGCGAATTAAAACGCTAGTCGTTAATTCTGCCTTTGTCTTGGTGGTGATATTGACCATTAAAATATGCTGAAGCGAGCACGTAACAATTCGGTAGGGTACTGTTTTGTGTTCTACAATAGACTTTCTTGAACACCCGGATGCATGTTCCGTAATTGATTGGGCCAGTCCATATCATGGTTTGAGTTGTATTTAATGGATTACGTGCGTCCGGGAGGATGAACAAGGGCACCACGTATGTTCACATAAATTAATACCCAGATTACGTGATATGATTTCCGTATGCTTTCAAATAACTTGTCGGGAAATCCTGTCATTATCTTTTCAGAGGAAATCAGTTTCCAGAGTTCAAAGCATATATATATATATATATATATATATATGAAAGAAGAAAGTCCGTCGGAAACAGAGTTTTACTCGTAAATTTTCGAGCTGGTTGCACCAACCCGTCGTCAGACAAAGTGAAAAGTGGGAGGTGGCATTGTCACACTGCTGGTTGAGGACGCAGACAGAGAGGTAAGCAGACGACCTTGAGAGAGGGAGGTGTGCATTGTGTTGTGATAGGTGCGGGAGGTGAGGATAGGTGTTGTGGGTCCAAGCTGTGGCTCACCGTGTTGGGGGAGGGAGGGGGAGTAGGGCAGGGTGGTAGGAATGGCGTGTCGGGCAAAGGATCCCATACCCAAAGAACAACAAAGTAACGTCATTTACCGCATCCCGTGCGCTAACTGCCGTTGCGTTTATATTGGTCACACGGGTCGACAACTTGGGACTCGCATTAATGAACACAAGTTAGCTATCCGCCGACGCGACCCCTTATCCCTCGTGTTTGCCCACGCTCTTGATTGTGACCACCGTTTCAATTGGGACGGTGCCGAAGTGGTCGCCATGGCTAACACTAAACATGCACGGGAATTCCTCGAAGCTTGGCACTCCGGTGCAGATAGCATTAACCGCCATGTTGACCTTGACGTTCACTACGAGGGTCTCCGATCACGGTGGACTGACTGGCGCCCACCTTAAAAACAACAACAGCTAATGCGTGCCCGGACATGCATGATGTCGCCGACACGCCATTCCTACCACCCTGCCCTACTCCCCCTCCCTCCCCCAACACGGTGAGCCACAGCTTGGACCCACAACACCTATCCTCACCTCCCGCACCTATCACAACACAATGCACACCTCCCTCTCTCAAGGTCGTCTGCTTACCTCTCTGTCTGCGTCCTCAACCAGCAGTGTGACAATGCCACCTCCCACTTTTCACTTTGTCTGACGACGGGTTGGTGCAACCAGCTCGAAAATTTACGAGTAAAACTCTATTTCCGACGGACTTTCTTCTTTCACCATATCACCTCGGAATGCATACCACTTCAGTTATTCATATATATATATATATATATATATATATATATATATATATATATATATATGGGAATATGGGATAAGGACCAGAATGGGGCTCCAGAAGCATCTGGTAGTTTCTTTCGAGCTTCTGACCTCGTACAGGCATCCGTCGTCAGATTAGAATACGGTTCAAATGTGTTCTTATCAGGAGTTCAGATATCGATGAATCCCCTGCTTAATGAGTTCCTGACCTACGCGTACCTGTTTCGACGACTGTGAACTTGGAATAATGATTCCCTTTGAAGGTTTGGACGGCTTGTTTCCGATCACGTACGCAGGACTCGGGCTTGCACGTTGCCTGAGCTGTACACTGACATCGACAATTAGGCATGTGCTATGCTATTCAGGATTCAATCAGTTCTTACTTTTTGTGATTCAACTGTGAACAGTGGTAAATAAAAATAAAAATTTGTTTTATATTATACAGCAAAGGCCTGTAAACAGGCAGAGTATTTTGAAACTTGAACCTACTTAAGGTGCCATGTTGGATCTTATATGCTTTTTAAAATTCACAGACGAAAATAACACGCAAAGACGATTTCCGGTCATTTGAGTGCGGGCCCGTGTACAGCAGGTTTGGATCAGTGTGAAATTACAACAACTCGACAGAGTATTAGTACTTACAAAGACACGACCATGTCCGGCTTATTGCCGTCGTCAGCGAGTCATACCCAACCCCGAGGTGTGGAACACCTGCCGCTAGAACTCGCGACCTGTGAGTTGGAAGTCCAACGCCTCTAACCACTGAGCCAGGAGCTCGTTGTCCTGTTGGTTTCGGTTGGTAATATACAATGGTAGAGGGACGCTCACCGATCGTTCTTACGGACCTCAGTCATACCGTTGTGCCTTACGGGCTCTCTCTGAAGCCCAACCAGCAATCGCACAGAAGCGCATGATGTGGGCTAAATGTTATTGTCCTTCTCTTTTTTGACTTCTACTGGCGACTTTTCCGTCCTCGCTTCCTCCTCCTCCTCATCCTCCTCCTCCTCCTCCTCTTCCAAACGGACCGTGATTATTATTGTGCCTTAAGTGCGGTGATAAGGTCCGAAAGCATGTGCTATGCCAGTACCGCCAAACCATGGCCCTCGCATCCTGGTATACGTTGGCTGTCCCCTGACACCTGGTTCCATCCCGGCAGATGCACTTGCGCTCCCGCTGGGAATACAGGCTGTGGACATGGCCGACCAGTCATCACCCTCGTACTTCTGACCCCTGTTGGGATGTTGTACTTGTTGTTGGTGAAAAGTTCCCGGTCAAGTGTATGTTGTGGACCAGGGGGTGTGGTGGCGGTTCCGGCCGTGTCAGCCACCCTCATCCTCTCCTGCCTTCGGTCGTCTCGACTCTGTCTTGACACCGGGCTAGGTGAGGGGGGGGAGTGCCGTAAATGCTGTGCAAGTCAATAACAACTATAAAGTAATTCACGCGCAAGTCACCGTGCCTGTTACAGCTTGGTGCGTAGCACACGGTGGACGTCGTCGGAATTAACCGTCGGACTGCCGTCGTCCAGAGTACACTGACTACTTTGGCAGCCACTCCTTTCCCTCTTCTTTCGCAAGTTGTATATCTGATAAGATGTCATTAAGCGGTATAGAGAAATCACAAGGGGTAGTTGCAGCCATTTTAAAATTTTTTTTGTGATCTCCTTGTTAGTTTCCGACTGTTTTCACTGGTATATTGGCCAGTGACCACCAAATTGGATTGCCTGCGTAGCCAATTTTCGTCCAGAAAGGAATTGGGGAGTCTGTAGTGCGAATGGTAAATTTGTCAACTTCCCCGTCTCGTGAACTGCTTTAGTTTTTACTTTGCAATTGCACAATACATTTTTGTATGCAGTAGATTGACGCGACAATCAATTTAACTAGATAATTTCGCACGTTCCTCCTGCAGCTCCTGTGGAATTCTAGTATGTCCGGCATCAAACAGTACCCATTCAAATCTTCAGTTATACCATCCGCGCGTGCACACGTTAATGCAGACATGATGGTTGTGAAAGAAATGGAGGTCACGTCTGGGCATCCGAATGCTATTAGAGAGGAGAACTACAGGCAAATTCGACGAATATTCCACAGAAGGTTTACACCATGGCAAAATAAATTGCGCGTGGGGATATGACCCACAAGTTAACGGCACCTGCAAAAATAGACCCTTAACCTCGATGTGTCTGTAAACATTGCCTATTATTTACCGTTCCTATTGTTTGAAGTTTCCTTCCCTTCCTGACTAAATTTAAACTGTCCAGCGGCGCTTTATTCAAAGTCCCCCATCTTTTGGAAATTGCTTCTTGCTTGTTTTACAGTTATCGCGCTCACTTCCTTTGTCAACTAACAGCGTCCGACAAGAAATTCGACTGAAATTGATCTATGGCCGGTGTAATGAAACCGGATTTGCGCTTAAATAAAGGCATCTCGAAGGACAAATGCTTAACATCGTCGGACCGATCGGGTCTGGCCGCGCCCAAACAATTTGCCGATATAAGCGTAAATGAGAGTTTCACGAACGAGTTGATAAGAAGTAGAAGCCATCGCTGGAAGAAGGGCTTTATTCAACCGACGTTTCGGATTCTCGCTTGAACCCATCAACGGAGACAGCGACTGAAACGGGTAGGAGATTATAGAAACAGGACGAGGCCGATTCTTGGACTCTTGCCATGCGTCGGTCGGTCAGTGTTATTCTGTAACTGTGTGTGATGATGGTTTAAAGTGAGAATCCAAAACGTCGGGTGAATAAAGCCCTTGTTCCTGCGATCGCTTCTACTTTTTATGTTTGGCGTCTTCCTTCTCTCCGTTCTGTGTGTTACCTCGCCCGTGAAACCCCCTCTACCACCATTCAGCGTATGACTCGGTCCACAGGCCAGCCCAGATTAGCTGTGGGTCCTACACCCTATCGTTGCCTATGCCTTTTATCGTGTCGTGGTAGTTTAGAAAATCGGCAGTGGTCAGGGTTGACAGCAGGCTAACCCCAGTTCGTGGTGTGCGCTCATGACACAAATGCCCTAAGCAGTCCACGGTAGACGTTAGTTTGTATGGTTGTAGGTCTACTAATCAACAGACGAACTGGGTGTTTCGCGACAGGGTTGCATTTTCAGCCAACATCTCTACGAACATTCGATGCAGCCTTAGCAAGCCGAAAAAATAAGTTTTCATATCCCCAGCAGTTTGTCGCCGGTTGATGTGTAGAAGAGAAGGCAGGCTAAATGGCAGCGAAGAACCCAGCTACAACGGTTACTGTATGTACACCAATCGTTCCATCCTTCCGTTGACAGCGTCGTATTTCAAGGCAATGTCTTTGTCTGATTCACCTGTTCTCATTGGTTGAGCCCCCCTCCGGTGAATTATGTTGACAGACCTTCGCCTGGCGTCGGAGCCGCTGTGTAGCAAATGATTGGGGAGGGGGGGGGGCGTGCTAACTTCTGGCTCATCAGTGGGCTTAGTGAACGGAACTGACCTTCGGTGAGGTGGCAGTTCCCTGCCACACGTAGAAGTCGGACGACGAGCATGGTGAGTCAAGTTGCGCGTTCCCGTTACACTCAGTACGCTGACACAAACGATCTCGGCTAATCGAAATCCAGTCGACCGGAAGTCCTTTCATTACGTAAAGACAACATACGTAGTAAGGATTTCTCATTTGGTCCAGATAATTTTCATTGACGGAAATAATAATGCAGACGTGAGTCGTTGGCACCACATGTACTTTATAAATGAAAAAAACTACACTTTCATTTCTCACTGGTTTGATAAAGCCAGGAAGGGAGGTCTCATTCTTGTAAAGGATAGAAGAAGGTTTTCTGATTCATCAACGCGGTGTTTGGTAAAGGCTATTCATTGGGCGGCATCTTTTATTTCACAATCGAAATTCTGAGTCGACAAATTCCACAATGTTTTCAACTGAAATCACAAGAAGCAAAGTAAGATTAAAATACGTAGACATCATGAAGAATGATTTGGGTACTTTAAAAACTATTTTGCGACGATGGCTGTGGAGATGTCTACACTCCTGTCCTGTTTCCTTGTCCTGCTGTCAGAATAAAGTTTTAGAATACATTTTTTGTGCTGATATTTTCGTACAAATAAAGGTCAGATGTGGTTATGTAGCCTCACCTGAAGTAAACAAACCCCGGCCGCCTTTAATACGGTACCGGTGGTAAAGGGGCTTTTTAGAGGTGGGGCGGGGAACGCACAGGCGACGAGGTCACGTACTTGTATGCAAAAGAAAAGCTATTGGGGATGCACGGTTGTAGTTTGATTGCTTGAGAAATAGTTGCCCTAAAACGTAAGCCTAACATCTACCCCTAACCCTAATCATTAGTCTCAACCCCAACAGCATTGATTTCATCAGGTGGAGCTGGATTCAAATTCCAACGAGGTCGCCGATTTTATCCCAGTCGCGCAAATTAAATTATTTAAAATATGCGAAATATGTGACAGACCCATAAAACTCAGTGAGAGATATTTATGTGACCTGTAAGATTATTCATACTGTCGTCATTTGTGTATTGTAAAAAAGTAAACGGTGTAAATATTCACGCCCGGAATGGAGTACCTATACTAGTGATTTTGTCAATAAACGGCAGGTCATTTTATGAAAATACTAGCAGTAGTTCCTATTTGGGCTACCTTTGACGGGAATGAACATTAAAAATTAAGGCCTTAAGCTGGTTCCACGGTAATTTATATTTTTGCTTAAGTCCAAACGAAATCTAACTGAATCACAATCAAAGCTTTAATTTCTACTTATCTCCCACGGCGTCATTAGCTAAGACCATGTATACGTACGATTTATGCAAGGGCTTACATCTCATAAGCATACAGTACCGAAAATCACGCAATGAAAGCATATACGTAAGCGCCCTGTCCACTTCAAAGACATCCGCAGCTTTTGCGGGTGGAACATGTGTCTCCGTCTGAATTTGTTTCTTTCGGCCGATTTTCACCCGTTGGAGGGACAAAGTGTCGTTGGCGTGACGTCGAAGTGTTGTAATGGCTTGCATGTTGTATCCAACGGAGCCACCGTTTATAGCGGCGAAAATGCCCTCCTATTGAACAGAGGAAGTGAATAACTTCCATTTTTACAATGCTGAATCATACCATCCAAATAATAGACACACGGATTGATAATAATAAATTACAGGGACGTCATAGGATTTTCCCTCGGTTGATCGCTTTGCACGTCGTATATACAACTGTTTTTAATATCTGACTGTAATTTGAATGAGCATTTAGCATCACAAATGCACAAAGGCTACTAAGTGGTCGCTGAACATGAGGCCGAGGCGCGGCCGGATCAAATCCTTAGATGAATTTCTTTATAGTTCTGTATCTGCAAATTATAAACAGCTATATAAACAGTAAAGTAGAAAATTTAAAAATATATTCTCCGAGATACTTGCGATATTTTTTCAACTCCTTCCACAAAAATTCCAACCAAGTTATTTCATCTGGATTACCAGAACATTTTGCCAGATTTCGAAATAACTAGTCCCGCAGATGCTTTACGACTCTGTGTGTATGTGTGTATCTACAGGCATTTATTTCACGCGTTTTCTTTCAAACTGACAAAACTTACCTCGCATGAAAACGAACCGACGATGAAAGTCACATTCAGCTCGCAATTTATTAACCCAGGTATGGCGTTGGCATCATCGTAATTAGTGCAAACACCATCCTCTCCGAAGTCAATGGCCCTTATTGTAGAATTGCAGGGGGTCTTCCGTATCCAGAAGAATCTGCGGACTTCTCCGACGGATTTTGACAGAAGATGTTGGGCGTTGAGCGGAGACAGCTCATCTATGATTGCTGGACACTCGATGCTGTCTAGAATTTTGGATGCAGGTCGCAATAATAAAGATAGGAGGAATCACTAACCTGGATTTAGAATACATGCAGTAACGATTATGGAAAACATGTTCACATGAAGCAGTAGTAAAGTTTGATGCATCATCTGCATGTGTGCATCAAGTGTAAGGGTGCCATGGGATTGCAGGACTGGTTTAAATATGTTTGCGTGATGTAGGTAATTGGCTGTTCTCCAGACAGACAGGTCACGGTTTGCAGAAGGCACTTAAATCTTTTCAGGCACTACCTGTACCCAACAGCCCTGGTGAATCCATTACGTAGATCTGCAAAAACATCAAGTAAATGTCATCTGAGTTAAGAATGTCTTCCTTCATTTTTTCCAAGAATGATCAGAAGGTTAAGCGAACAAATAATATGTTGACAGGGCAACGTATTCACACATCTGAGGGCGATCTTAATTATGAATGTAGAGACAAGGCAGAGGTAATAACAGCTCATCGATTGGTGCACTTACGAGACGGTCATTCAAGGTCACATTTAAATGGTAGGACTGAAGCATGTCGCAACGCTGGGCCTCTCGCGATCGTCTACACGTGCGCACCAGGGCTGTCTGGCGTTCGTTCAATCGGCTTCTCAACTAGCCAATCAGATTCAAGGTCGAGTCAGACGTTCACTGCTCTAAGACGCTTAGGCGCATTCCATGATAGACACTTGGGACGCCGCCCTCCGGCCTCCGGGCGCGCACCTCGTCCGACTGCCCCGGCCGCTCTTCCAGTTATTCTCTGCAGAATACACCATCCTCTCAACTGGCGTCCATCTCCATCCGGGACCGGGTGTGAAGGTCCTGGTAGCCAGAGTCACACTCTTGGGCATTTCCATGCGAGAGACATGGTCAAGCATCCGTGGTCATCTTTCCTGCGGTCTGGATTAATTACTTGTGATTTATTTTTACATTCACAGCAGGGTATATGTACTGTTATCTTATGGAGACAAAGAGAATCGCCTTTGTCTGGCACATTCAAAAAATACCGTTTACTGATAAATTATCAGACCTTATGAATCGCCGAAGATGGATGTTGGCAGATCGCAATCATTTCCGATCGCTTGCGTGTGAAGAGTCGTCACGTGGTGAGCAGTTTGCTACTTTTATCCCGCCTGCCATGTATTTTTCTCACATATTGTTACAATCAAGGCATAAGTCAATAGTAGTGTGAAATATTGCACGTAATTTCGCCTAAGGATTAGCGGCTAGATTGCAGTTGGCAGCCAGGCCCCGTATTACAGGTGGCTGGGGGCTTTGTTTACTGGAGCTATGTTGTGGGCCTCCATAATCACATCTGAGTCATTTGGCTTTCGTCTTACGTTTGAGGTTAGGGTTAGGGTACCGGTTAATGGTTTTCGTTTTTCGGGTTAGGGTTATACATTTAGGCTTAGGTTTTAGGGTTATGGTTAGGGTTTGAGCGTGCAACTAGGTTTCAGTATTACGGTTAGGTTTCTCAATTACATCCACATACTACTGTCTTTTGCAAAATCAATAAGGTCTTATTCATCTCAAATACGGATACAGCAAAACAGTGAGGAAAAGACTGAGGAGGAACCCAGTCGCCAGTGGTTACGCATGCTCGTGGGAAAGTGGGTTTTTAACTGGAACGCATGTTTTGGGCAAATTGCGCAGATCTGTGAAAATGTCACAAGAAATCCTGTCAAATGATCAACATTTTGAACTCCATATGTCAGACAGTGCAATTTCGGACTGTCCGCGATAATGTGCAGAATGTTCTTACCAATAAAGACAAGGGAGACCTGAATGGCCATTTGCGGCTTATTAGCCGTCGTCAGTCAGCCATACCCAACCCCGAGTGTGGAACACCTGGGGCTCGAACTCGCGGCCTGTTAGTTAGAAGTCCAACGCCTCTAACCCCTTGGCCACGGGCCCGTTGTCCCTACGATCGGTGAACTCCCCTCTACCATTATATTCAGCCAAATTCATCCTTTTTCCTCGATTATGCTGCAAAGTTGCCCTAGAGGATTAAAAACAGTTTTTGAACACTTGGATGGCATTAAATTGTTTTTCCCATTACCCCATGAAAATATTATAGGAGCAATTTATTTGTAGGGGTCACGTCCTCTGAGGTCTGTATGTCAGTTCATAGGGAAAACCCCGACCCAACTTTAGTAATGAATTCTGCCACTGTGTAATAGTTCGCGATGCGATCGCATACAAATTATACGGCGGGTCTTTCGTTGACTGTCTGTCTGGCATGTTGTTCGCATAATCTATTCCCGCACATTCCTCACGTGTTGAATTATGTTAGAATGAACATTTCCATCAGCCACCTTTGGCTTTGAAGGTAGTCTGTCCCGTACAGTACAACCGTGGAGCGCCCCTTGCCTGCTGGCACGATGGTCAGGTTTTTGTCGGCCTTGAGTTCTCTAAGCTCATCACGTTTGACCTTGGGCAGCACTTCCTGCGGCCTGTGGGCCATTAGGAGAGACAACACCTGATGTCGGATGAGGCTCTCAGTCTCCTTCGTTGTCTCCGTCTGACTAAAGATTGATTCTGCTGCTGCAATCATGTTAACAGGGTTGGCGTAAGCCGGGTTAAATGAAGCTTCGTGCCGTAAAACCTGCACAGATCTGTAAAGATGTCACAAGAAACCCCCTCGCGTGATCAGTACGGTAAACGTCATCGGCCAGACTATTTAACTTCAGACCGTCCACGGTGGAGTACTTCGAACTTCTCATTCAGTCAAGGTTTTTTCCAATTATGTTACAAAGTCGCCTTATTTGTTTGAAAGGAACTTTTTAACACTTGCATGGCATCAAGTTGGTTTTCACCTAACTCCATGAAAATAATATATGAGGGCTTCATTTGAATGGGCCAAGCCCTCCCAGTTCTGTCTGTCAATTCGTAAGGAAAACCCCGGTCAAACTGTACTGATTAAGTTTACCTTCCCATAATAGTTCGCCATGTGACCGCACACAAATTATGCGGCGGGTCTTTCGTTTACTGTCTGTCTGGCATTTGTTGTTCGCATAATCTACTCCCACGCAAACTTCACGTGTTGAATTATGTTAGAATGCGCATTTCTTTCAGCTACCTCTGGCTTGGATCAGCGGAGGATAATTTTTAACGTTGTGTTAGACAATTCTAATTCCTCTTTATGTACTCCTCCGGATTGGTTAGGTCAGCACGGAAAGCCCAAAGTTATATGGATTTATACCGAGAGATAAGGACACACTTAAATCAGTCCAAACATGAAAAATATCATCAATACTACAGATGTGGAATTTAGCTGTTAACGGTATCTTAGAATGCAGTGAGTTCTAATGTGCAGATGTCCGTTTGCCTGCAGACTGGGGCGATTCCAGTTAAAGAAGTTACTGCATTAACTGAAGAGGTCATGTGAAATTCTGTGTGCCTCATGTCAGGCAGCTTGCTGGGTCCACGCTCATGAAAATGATCTAACGATGTCACATTTTGGAGATGACAATACCGAGGGGAGTTATGAATATCTCTTGTGACTTGGAGTGCAAATTAATCTATTTATAAGGCTCACAGTGTAGGTAATGGGGACAACAGTGAGTTATAAACCCAAAAGCCCTCGCATACCCATGAACAGAGTTTATTCCTTTATAACATTTGCCATTTTTCTAAGGTTGAGCCCAGCGAATTCACAAAGTAGGGAAATTTTGCAGTTTTTCACCTGTTGATTCTATGACTCATGCCGTCAAAGTTTGTTTCTCAGCGAACAATAAACTGTAAAATTGAACTACAATTTCATGTTGTTGGCACAGTGCATCGGGGTTATTGGCGGAATCTCGCATAAAATTGTGGCTAGTTATTAATGTTTTGCACTTCATCGGTCACACTAGGTACTTTCAGACTGTCCGCGGTGAAGTACTTTGAACGTTTCCTTCAGTCAACTTTGTCATTGTTTATCTTCAGGTGCAGAGTGACTTGATCTGTTTAAGTGCAGTTTTGAACTCATTAATGGTATTCAGTGGGTTTCAGTCAAACCTATGGAAAGTACTATGGGAGCTCTTCACTTGAATTAGTCATAACCCCCGAGTTCTGTCTGTCAGTTCGTAGGGAAAACCCCGACCCAACTGTACTAATTAAGTCTGTCATTCCGTAATAGCTTGCGAGGTGACCGCACCCAAGGCTTTTGACTGTCGGTCTGACCTCTGTTGCCCACAGAATCCGTTTTCACGTCACATGCACCTGTAGTCTTATGCTTCATTAAGTATCATCTACTTGTGATCGGCCGAGTATAATTGTTACTGCTTAGTTAGCCTTCTCTAATTCCTTTTCATATTCGAGTCCAGATTGGATATTCAACGAAGAAAATTTATATTTATCTAGATTTGAAATCAAGAAGCTGCAGCACACATAAAGCTACCCACGAGCGAGAAAATGGCATCAATGATGCAAATGTGGATTTTTTTTATAAAGGTTTGATTAGCACTCTATGTGGTTTACAGTGCAGATATCCGTTTACCTGCAGTCTGGGGTCATCCCATCCGAAGCAGTGGCTGAAGTAAATGAAAAGATCAGGCCAATTTCTGTACCATGCCAGACAGCATGTTGTGTCTGCTCCCGTGAAGGAGAACTTACAGTACTATTCGATTTTTGATGTCGAAAGTGTAGTTGATGAGGTCAACAGCGAGCTCCACACGTAAAATCCTTCACACTACGTACTGCTCAACTGGAGAATTTTACTTTTCTTCCCCTGTCATTTTTTTATTTGTACTGTCAAAATAAATACTATAGTTCCTTTGCCAGCGAACCACAAAATCGTTAACGAGGATAAAATGCACGGGGGTTATTCGTGGAGGCCGGTAATTGTTAATATGAAAATAATTGTAGGCCTGCAGTTCATGTTCGGAAAGTTACACGTTGGTATATTTAAATTTATTTTATACAAAAGAAACTGTTCAAGTCATTAAGCGTGAAAATAGGACTGAGTCACGTCTCCTGCATAAAAATTTCTAAAAACTTAGGGCAGTGTTTTGCGCTAAAGCCCCTAATCAGTCTCAAGCAATGTTGACTAAAATTCTGAAATCTGCTTTTAAACGAAAGTGATTCTTAGATAAGGTTATTATATTAATTTTTATGCAGTACAATCCCATAGCATTTCAGTCGTGCCAGTTTGCCAGATTTTGAGCAAATATTGTTTCGACTGTCCGATAGTCTCGCTGAAAAAATGCCTTATATTTCCAGCGTACGCGATACCGTGCATTTTTTCACGGTCATAGTAGGAGATCATATGGATTTTCAAAAAATTGGCAGTAGATTTTAGCCATAACGTAAAGTTTACAAGTTCAGTTAGCAAATGCAGAGGCACACTCTTTTGTGAACAGGCAATTGCCAGTATTAAAAAACCTAACAATTAGAAACTTTTTACAACCGAATAATACCCTCTCTGCAAGCATAAAATTGAAAGAAATCGTGATTGTCTACCAAGTAAGTAAATGAAAGAATTTTTTAATGCATTTTTCCAAGATATATTTGAATTCCTAATGACGACGAAAATCAGCATGAAAAAATACCGTTTCTTCAGTTGTAAATTTTAAGGGAATATGGTTTTTTGAATGCGGCCGCAAAGGCTTTCTTTCGAAATTCGGTATCCTGAGGTAACAGAATTATTATAGTATTATGCTACATGATAAATAAATTGAAAACCCTACTTAATCAATCATTTCCAAACGAAAACGCATTTCAGATTTTCGGTTAACGTTTCAAGTGTAAGCCCACCTATTGCAGGCCTCCCTTTCATATTCCGAAAGTTACGCACTAATTCAAATACATGAAGCTAATTATTTGTCCGCTTGAATCGAAACAACACAAATATAACACACAGTTACCAGATTACGTTGAATGAACATATGCCCAATTTTGTATATGTACTTCTATGCCAAAATATGAAAAATGTGTACCACATTATCCCTGGCATGCAGGATTAATTTTGCGCACGGCTAAAGCAGTATTCCCGCCTTGTGCAAAAAAATTCGTGAATGTCCAGGTTGGTATGTGGTTTATCCATCCGTACTTGATTGTAATTTAGAGCATTAAATGGGTGCGACATTTTTAAGACGGAAATTATTTCTCAGGAATAGTGCCTGGTCATCTTAAAGATGCGTGTATCACTTTGACGTCTCATTATTCTGCGAAGCTACTTGCAATGTTAGCCTTCATATATTTTGCCTTTTGCACCTATAGTTACTACAAAGATGTCAAAACAAAAACAATATAAATTGTTTCATTCCGTAACTGGTTACCAATTTTTTATTTTTTCGTTAATTATTTATTTACTCTGCTGTTGGATGTTTCTGCAAATGGTTTACAACATTTATTTTGCCCTTTAATTTCAGGGTTGTAAAGCGACAAATTTGTTTGAATAAGGCATGTGAAACGAAGGCGCTTTATTTTGCACTGCCGTGTCCGTAGGGGCAACACCCAACTGACTAAACCTTGTTAGTACATTTAAGCCATTCGTGCAGCTCCTAAGCGCACTCGGCGCATTAACAATATGCGAAGCATATGAATTAATTGTTCATCTGTACACATCCGTCATAACCAGAGGTCTTGTCTCCGCTCAGTGCTGAACATCTTCTGCTGCGCCCTCCTCAGACTGTCCGATATGTCCTCAGGAGGACACATTAGAGGTGCATACAAGAAGTAGATCTCCTGCAATTTGGAGAGAATGGCGTTTGCACCGTTGCCATTGATAACCGTCGGCTTGGCTTGATAACCTGCGAATTGGGCGTGATTTCAGTGGTCGTTTTCTAGCATTTGTAGGGTAAGATATGCTAATTTGATCAACATAAATTCGATATTCTGCCGATGGGTGTATTTTAGATCGTGAAACATGCAATTTATCAAAAATGCTGTGTGACGATTATTTGGAAGGCAGAATTTCCTGGAGCTGCATCATGATCAGACATCTCGGAACAGATAAAATACTAAATATAAGAAACCTCATTTTACTCAGCTATCGATTGTTGTCTACTTGGGACCACCATATGTTCCAAAACTTTGGACGTTTCTGTCCTGATCGAATTGGGGTTTAATACTTTAATTTTCAGAGGAGAATTCGCTACATCTTAATTATCATCCCACCAGTCATAATTTCGATCAATATTTTGATTTCAAATAATACTATGTAATTTAGCTTGCAAATGAGCTCGCAAAGAATAACAAGTCAAAATCCCAGTGACTTATAGAATCGGCTTGCTTTGCCTTCAGTTAATATAATCCATTCTCATTGCATACGGAACTTTCTCAAACTGCGCTCCTGTACCATATAGATGACCGATAATGGCCGAAGGAGGGGCTATGTGCAAGCCATCTACACCTCAAACATGACGCATACAATACCCTTATCCTTACGTCAAAGGACATTTTACGTGGGTATACCGCTATCTTCACAGCTGCTCTGATTTTGAACTCCAGATTACGCACTCTTCGATGTGGATGTTCAACTCAAATAGACCCGGCCTTCCCTTCGCATGGAATAAAGGTCGCGTTAACTCTAACTGCCATCACTTATACTGTTTACAAAGCATGCACTCTTAAGACCACAGATTACGCGTTTGGCGCCGCTTAATATAAAATATACTCAGATCACGTGCGATATGTGTTCATCTGCATAAGAAACTCACGCGGTCCCCTCCATGACCTTTATGGAATCGGGACGAGCAGGAAGCAAACGGGTACTGGTTGATAGTTGACAGTCCCCGAGTCCATGCCTTTTTAGCGATTAGGTGTATGACCCTCAAGTTAATGACAACTAAAAAAGTTGACCTTAATATTTCATGTGTTTGTTAACATCACCTTTTATTTACCGTTCCTATTGTTTAAAAGTTCCTTCCCTTCCTGACTAAATTTAAACTTCCCTGGAGGCGCTTTATTCAACGTCCGTCATTTTTTTGAAAATTGATTTCTGTTTGTTTTTCAGTTACCGTGCTCACTTCCTTTGTCGAATGACAGCGTACGACAAGAACTTCAGCAAGTATGCATCTGTGTTCGGTGTGAAGAAACCAAATCGGCGCGTAAGTAGAGGCCTCTTGAAGAGCAAATGTTTCCTATCGTCGGGCCGATCGGAGCTCGTTGCGTCCAAACAAATTGCCGATATAAGCGCAGATGCGAGTTCCAGGAACTAGTTCATAAGAAGTAGAAACGATCGCTGGAACAAGGGCTCTACTCATCCGCCGTTTCGGATTCTTACTTGAACCCATCATTAGAGACGGTGACAGAAACGGGTAGGAGACCATTGAACCAGGACAAGGCCGTTTCTTGTGCTCTTGCCATGAGTCGGTTGGTCAGTGTTATCCTATCACTGTCTCTGATGATGGCTTCAGGTGAGAATCCGAAACGTCGGATGCATAAAGCCCTTGTTCCAGCAATCGCTTCTAATTCTTCTTCTTCTGCCTCATCATCATCAACATCATCATCATCTTCTTCTTCTTCTTATCTCGTCAAATGGGCCGCGACCTGATAGTCAGCGTCATTTATCCGCACCAGGTGATGAGATTTCAGCAATTAACAACTTGCATGTCGGCCATCAAGCAGTTAACGCAGAAGCGGGCAACAATTCTTGATCAAGGGGAGCGCGGTTAAATGCTATAGGTATGCGGTAGCATAGCAACTGAATTCGATAAATGCTGCAACTTTCTGCGCACGAATCAGCAGTTCCTGTTACTGTCTCTTATGATGGGCTCAGGTGAGAATCCGAAACGTCAGGGGAATAGGGTCCTTGTTCCAGCGATCGCTTCTAATTCTTCTTTTTCTTTTCTTCTTCTTCTTCTTCTTCTTCTTCTTCTTCTCCTTCTTTTTCCTCTTATCGACTAGTTCCTGAAACTCGCATAATCGCATACTATGCCCTGTGTTAGAAAAGCAAGGTGTGCCTGTATGGGCATGTCGCGCTATTTAGTAGACCCTGTCTGCTGGCGAATATCACACGATAGAAGCAGCAATTTGGATATGTGTACAGCATTACGCAAGGAGCCGCCCTCCTTCGGCGGAAACGCAGTGAACCGTCTTGTAAAACTATTTTTGGTCGGCTATGCACGTGGTTGCCTCAATATTGGCGACTAATAAAGGGATGTGTTTTGATGACTGCAATGACGAAATCAACGAATCTGAACTAATATCTCTGAACAATCGACAGAAAACGATACGGCCCCCCGGTTGCTGGTTTTCTCTCAAGGTCAAATAACATTTATACTTTTACTCATTGACCACTTATCCAACCAAGCAGTACCATCGCCCCCCATCATGCAGCTTAATTTATCCTCGGTCTGATCGTTTTGGTGTGATTGCGTCTACTTTTTATGTTCGGTTTCTTCTTCCTTTCCGTCCTTTTTGTTGTCTCACCCGTAAAACCACCTCGACAGCCATACAACGTATGACACGGTCCACAAGCTAGCTGAAGTTAGCTGTGGGTCCTAAATCCCACCGTTGTCCATCTCTTTTATCGTGTCGTGGCAGGTTAGAAATTGATCAGTGGTAAGGGGTGATAGCAAGCTAACCCGGGTCGCGGTCTGCGTTCAAAACACAAATGTCCAAAGCAGTCCACGGTCGACCTTAGTTCGCCCGGTTGCAGGGCCACTAATCGACAGACGAACTGAGTGTTTCAGACCAGGGTTTCACTTTCGGCCGACATGTCTGCGAGCATTCGATGCAGCCTTATTAGGCCGAAAAAATAAGGTTTTATATCCCTAGCTGTATGTCGCCAGTGATGTATGGAAGAGAAGACAGGCTGAATGTCAGAGAAAAACCTTGCTGTGACGGTTACCGTCTGTACACCATCGTTCAACAGCATCTTATTTCAGGGCAATGCCTTTGTCTGATTCACCTGTTCTGATTGGTAGGGCCCCCAGTACAGCATGTTGACAGGCCCTCGTGTGGCGTCGGGGCGGCTGTGTAGCGAGTGATTGGGGAGGGGGGGGGCGCTAACCTCTGGCTCATCAGCGGGCTAGATGAACGAGACTGGCCTTCGGTGAGGTGGCGGTTCCCTGTCCCGCGTGAAAGTCGGACGACAAGCATGGTGAGTCAACTTCCCGGTAGTCATTTTTTGCAGAATATAGATCTTGCATGCAACCGAAAATATGTTCTTTCAAAAGCCGACACCCTGAGGTAACTGGATCATTAGGGATTTATGTTGCATCATGATAAGTTTTACAACACTACTTAATTTATCTTTTCGAAACGAGAACGCATTTCGAAATGTTGGTTGACATCTCATGAGTTAGCACATTTTCTGTAATTTTTTACCAAAAGAGCACAAGAAGGAATATTTTTACGCATGTTTTCCATGAAATATAATTGGACATTTAAGGGCATCGAAAATCAATGAGAAAACTTCATGATCCTTAAGTAGTCGTTTTTTACAGAGTGTAATTTTTGTATACAGCGGGAAGGAAGTTAGTTCGAAAGGCGACATCCTGAGGTAACTGATATATTATAGAATTATGTTGCAGGCTGACTAGTTCTACAACGTTACTTAAGTAATCTATTCAAAACGAAAACGCTTTTCGGAATCTCGGTTGACATTTCATGAGTTTGCCCACCTACCGTATAAATAGCTCCCAATGTGGCCGCATGCAAAACGTGCGTAGGACCTTTTACAGACTTTTGTCGCTGGCGCACGCTACACTCACGTCACGAGCGCATGTGCAACATTTTGCTAGAGAAGGCATTTTTACCATCACCGTATACTTTGGCCCACTTTAAACGGTGAATACAGATTTTTATTATATAGGCTTGTAGGACACTCTGTATGATTGAGTTCGGAGTTCGTCTCCTGAACGCAGTGTGACGTAGCGACCAGACTAAACGAAGAGACGATGTTAATGTATGCCTTTGACATGACAGGCACAATGCATCACCCATGACTGTGGCAGACTTATCAAACATACTCTGGTTAAGAGGTCTGCAGTTTCTTCTTTCGCTCATCATCATTGCCTACTAGCAGAGACAGATTATTCGGGTCTAAGGTCCAAATACTGCTTGACTAGAGGTACGCATGGCAAGCGCATTAAACTGTGGAAATTTTCTTTTTTGTGTCTATTGGTGTGAAACCTCTGAGCGTCTAAAGATCCGATTGGGAATAATCCACTCTGCAACTTGTGCTTTTTGTTTGAGTTTAGCTTAGCTTATTTCATAACTAGTCTACCTCTGCATTTGCACTTTAGTGAGGATTTATAATGCCAACCGAAACAACTGCTAAGGTCAATTTGGTGAGCATACACCTGCTTTCATTAAATTCACCTCACGCTTGTACACTTGTATAGCCATTGAAATACTGAATCAAAAGATACGGGCAAGTAGA
The DNA here is from genome assembly GCA_902702965.1 of Spirometra erinaceieuropaei. Classification (NCBI taxonomy): domain Eukaryota; kingdom Metazoa; phylum Platyhelminthes; class Cestoda; order Diphyllobothriidea; family Diphyllobothriidae; genus Spirometra; species Spirometra erinaceieuropaei. The sequence goes on along the minus strand of CACRXP010000134.1, from coordinate 206,376 downwards.
TAATTATGCCGTAGCCTGGGTTTGGGGGAGGGTGAGAGTTAAATATCAAAATCCCAGTCAGCGCCAGGGAGAAGGTGGGCCCCAGGATAGGTAATTATATGTAGATGACCGGATCGTTGGATTCGAACCATGCCATGCGCCTGCTGACTACGGCGAGGCGGCTGCAATCTGGATACGCAAACCGGTCCTGTGCGCACAGACTGACTTCATATAGGTGGCACAAATGCCAGGGCTCAAAGCCACCAGGCCAGCCACCAACATGTAATTACATTTCCCCGCCCCACCTTCTCTCTGGCGCTGACTGGAATTTTGGGTGTTTCACTTTTCCCCCATCCCCAGACTCGAGCAACAGCATGATTTCCTGCTTGTCCCATCTTTTGATTCATCATTTCCATAGCCAAATATATGTGCTGGCCTGATGAGAATTTAACGAAAGCAGACGCATGCTCGCCAGATTGGTTTTTGAGTCTTCTAATGCGAATTTTCGCAGCTTTAAAAAGTGTTGACTTGTTGAGAACCAAGCAATCTTTGCAGTGAGTATAACAAATAAACCGAAGCAACAGGAGAAATTTTTTTTTAAATTGGGTTGTGTAGAAACGATGGCAATGACGTGTATGACATCACCAGTGTTTCGGCGTCACTACTGTTGATGTCCCGTTCAAAAAGAGCTTTAGGACATGACTTGGTTGTTTAGTTTAGACATTATGCACGTATTGAGGATGAGAGCGTTCAGAAGTGTTCGGAAGTTATTCTTATCATGAACAGCCTCTCTGACTTTCATCACTTTACCTAGAAAATCTCCATCTGTGTTGGGTACTTCCAAATAACAAAACATTGTACATACTAGCGCACTTCATGACGATCCTTACCAGTAATCTGTCGTGGAATTTGGCCGATGTAAGTTAATATGACTGATTTTTCAGTGTAATGGTGCAACGTTGACAATAGCATATTTGTTCATGCAAACCGCTAACGACAGGGGATATTATATGTCGCTGAAATTCCTTCATCACACATTTGAGTGACAACACTTTTCAACAACTGTTTGCAGCCTTTTGGTAAAATCGGTATCCGGTACATTATAATTATTTCCGAAAGGCGCGATATTTTGCAACTTTCATCTCACCTATTTAGAATTGAAATATCTCAGCATTTTTGACCAAAATGTCGACTAGTTTGGACACAAGCTAATTCACTGTTCACGCATTACGCCGGAAAACTAGTAATGCTTTTAAAACCACCTGCTCCCGCCACTACGATGTTTCTGTCGCTGTCTGTGGAAAAGCACGAAGACAAGAAGGTTAGTAAGGTATGGTAATTCCCAGCGGTTCGCATCATGACCGCAAACAAATATGGGTAGTTTTGCTGCTCCCCGCAGTGTGAAAATATTCTACCTGAAGTAGCTACTAGACTTAGCGGAGAGGTCAGGTTAATTTCTGGCCCTAGCAGGCCAGACAGTATGCTGTGCCCATAATTCAAAAGTAAGCATTTACAGTACTAAATTTACAGATGCAGTATTGGCACAAGAAACTTTTTTAACTGAGACCTTAGATACAGATTGCTTACTGTTTACTGTTTAAATTCACCTAGGGGGCAAGAGGAATCTACGCTGAAAGTTCCACGAGTAATTATCTGTTTTGGTGACCTTCAGGGATGGTGAAATAATGTTGTCCTTGACCGTCAAGGAACAAACATATGAATATGTGGAAATCAATCACTTTTGTTTTCACTAGACCCAGGTTTGAAAGTTACCGAACGCATTACCAGAGTACGCTCCTCAGCGATTTTCAGCTGGGATAAAAAATTGCAATATCACAATACTAGCATTTGCGACAACGCGAAAAACACGCTTAGTGGTTTTTGGAAATGGTTTATTGCGCATTTCATAATGCCAGTATGGCCTGTAATTAAAAGCTGGAAAGTTGCCCACTGGCCTTTTTATATTTCGCACCATCAGTCAAAATACGCCATGAATTTTTAAACGCAGTAAAACACTGTATATATTACTGCATCATAGGTTGTTTTTTGCAGAATATTTTACCCCAACTTTACCCTAAGCTGAAGCAACTAAACCTATCATGAAGTCGGATACAGTTTCGCATTGACTCTGACAATAACTGAAGTTCTTAAATTCTCAAAAAATGTGATATTAACTTTGAAGAAAATCCTGCACCGGCATAGCAACATTTCTGACTGTAGAAAGTATAGTTTTCCATTATATGACACATTTCATGAAGTAGTAATCCAAAATCTTAATATGTTTTCAATTATAAAATCTGACTTAAATGGCGTTTTAATGTCGCTCATAGTGAAGCATGATTTTGAAACATCTCGATGACTCCAGGAGAGCTTCAAGTTGGATTAACCTAATTCCGGCCACCCGCAGGAACCACAGATGGCAAAAATTACTGTGAACTTAGTATCACGTTCGCCATTTATCTTCAACACCCTTATAACTTTAAATATCTTTTCCAGAAACTAAGCACAACGATACCTTTTTTGCAACCATTTGGTCGGCAACCACCTTTTCCCCAAATTGTGTGCTTAAAGAAAGAAACTATGTCTACGAAACGCTTTCGATTCCCGAATATTTTTGAACGGGTCCTGAGTTTGAGGTTATAGAATTACAAACTAGATACTTTCTGTGTCAGAGCAATAATATATTATGATAGGCTGTTAGAACGATGCCATGTTAATGATCGCGGTCCTAATACACAATAGTAATAAACACACCTACAGTCAGTGCTCGACGTCACAAAATGTTAACCATTAATTCTGCAATTCGGCTTCGATTGGAAAGGACCACTTAAGTGGAGTTGAGGTATTAACTAAAATACTGCATTATCTGAGAATATTTCGGACACAGTAGGATGTTGATTTTTTAATGTGATCTATTTAGCCGTCTCTAGAAACCAGATTTGATAAAAAACGACCAGTGCAGTATGAATCCTTTCTCCTAATGTTCCTTAAGATTGAAAATTATTTTATAACAGTTATGTACATAAAACCTCTATCACAGACTGATTTTGTGGTTACTTATGTTTTGCTTATATACTTTTCTCAGAGAAATATTATCCTATGATCTTAAGGAACTTTTAATTCCCGACTGATTATGATCTTTCCCTGTCAGTGCAATTATGTTTAGTTTTTTCAGTCCACGATCCGTAAACATTATGGGTGTAAAACATCCCACTTTTTTTGAACCAGTAAGACAGTAAAATATAAACCCCATAGTAGTTTGCAATGGATCTGAAGTGTATTGTTTATTTCATGAGCAATATTAATAAACGTACGGATACAATGCTGTGTGAATAGATGTTTCACGTTCTTAAGGATCTCATAGTTACAAATGTTTTGAAATAGAAAAATACCGTCTTTTGATTATTAAATAAAAAATATGATTTACTACCGAATAGGTACGAGAAATGTTTTCTATAAATTATATTTGCATTATTAAAAACATCGAATAACAGTAAAAACAATCAATATAACATAAGTCACTTTTGAGTGAGGTTTTTGCCGACTCTTGAAAAGAAGTGCAATCGAAGCCCAACATCCTAGCGTGACAGAATTCTTATGAGATTTATGCCGCAAGACGAACAGTATTACGACCCCGTCCAATAAGTCCTCCCTAACGCAACCTGAGTTGAAGAATTTCGGCTAACATTTTACGAAATCAGTCGCCAATTGTACACTGAACTGTATGGATGGACATCTCACAATCCTAAAAATCTGATAAATACAAAGGAATAGGGCACTGAAGCAAGACACCCCGTAAAAGGGATGATATTTGACTCGATTCTAGGACTAAAAATATCATATTTATGGCTTGGTTCAGGGTTAATTCTAGATTTGGGGTTACTGTTAGGGCCCATTAAGGGTTGGGTTTATGTTAAACGTTTGTTTTGGGGTAAGGATTTGGATCTAATTCTGAAGTAGCGCCAGTGCCAGGGTCAGGGTTAGGATTTGTGAATAAAGACCTGTTCTGGATTTTAATGTAAGGTCACGCATGTTAGGATGGGGTTCCTATTCCCCTGACTTGTAAAGCAAAAAGATCAATCTTCTACAAATATAAAATTCGACAAGTATAAAAATTGTATGATCCATCATGTTCTCTTTAGGCCATACTTGAATTTATAGGGTTATCGAGAGCTGTCATATCGTAAACTGTCATATTTTCTGAATGCAGGTTTTGCTGGCAGGAGGAAAGTGACTCATTCAGGACACAGCGTTCCGACGTGACTGAACTGTCTTTCTATAATTGTGCGCGAAAGTAAATAGTTCAACCGCCCCTTAGTAATTGTTTTACAACTAAACACAAGCCTCTGAATTTAGGTTAACTATTCAGGAAGTAGGCCTCTTACAGCACAAGAGAATAGCGAAGATAAGATGACTGGAAAGGTGGAAAACAAGCATTGTCTATTTCGAGCAAAGCCTGTTACAACCAACCGCATGAGCTCTATCCGTTGCACGCAAGGCTATACTGCAATTTAGTTGGGGGACTAATTTGGCTAGAGTCTACACATAAATTTATGAAAATCCCCATCAATATGTTCAGAAGAGACAATGGCGAGTGAACGTTCCTTTCGGTAAATTTTCATCAGGCCAATACCATTACATAGGGCGGGGTACACTGAGCGGAACAAAAATCGATAAAAGTTGGGTTTTAAATTACAGGCTCGGCAAGAGCGGAAGGCCGCCGAAAGTTGTATGTTGTTAGTCAACCTTTGACCACGGTAAGCGCGGAGCCTGAACAAGGTTCTTTTGGGCGCATAGGGTCGGTTTTCGTAACCTTATGGCGGCCGCTTCTGCTGTTGCTAACAGGCGCTGGCCCAGTAGCTTAAGGTAGCTCGAGGGGACCTTGTAAATCACACAAAATGCTTCAGTGGGGTCCACACGATGCCCTGAGTCCACTGCATGCGCAAGGATGGCGCTGTCTATTCTCCTAGATTCACCCTTTGCCAGCCATGCATGAAGGCACTCTCGTATTCATTTGGAAAGGCGCCGACTCGTACGACCAATATAACCTGCTCCACAGGAGCAAGTGAATGAGTAGATGCACATTGAGGCGGTCTGAGGTGGCAGCCTATCCTTGCCTTCTCCGCGTAGAATAGGGTTAGTAGGGAATGATATGCGAACCCTTGCTGCTGGGAAGGTTCCCGAGACAGCTTGGTCAAGGCGTCTTCTTAGAAGTTCACTTGCAGCGCCTTCTTGGAAGGGGACTTTGAGGAACAACGTTTTCTTTTCGGCGGTCAGTGTGGTGGGTTTCGCGGGTTGCTCGGCAAGTTTCTTTGCAATGAACCTGTCAGCGTACCCGTTTTCGCGAAGAAAGTCTTGGATTTTTCTAAGTTCCTCCTCGATACTATCTGTTGAACAAATTTTTTAGCCCTTTGTGCCAAACTCCTGACTAGATTCCGTTTTTTTAGAGAGGTACGAAATTAACGAAGTTCCTATATTGTGCAGACAAGGTTTTCTTCCGATAGACGCTCCTTTGGATGCTACCTTGAGATCTCCTCTTTAGAAGAACATTTAAGAAAGGAAGTGAACCAGCTGATTCCATCGCCAAAGTGAATTTGATCGACGGATGTGCCTGAGTTGCAGCATTTAGGAGGGCAGCGACGTCGGTTACTGTGGTTGCAATCGCAAAGATATCCTCAACGTAGCGACCATAATGTTTACGATTTTTGACAAAACATTATAGTCGCTACGTTGATGATATCTTTGCGATTGCAACCACAGAAACCGACGTCGCTGCCTTCCTTAGAAAGTCATGTCCAGAGACTTAAATCTGTGTCCTGCTCTGAATAATTCCGGAAACTAATTCGCTCGATATAGGTAGATAAGGTGATATTACCAAAGACTAGGGAGACTGGAATGGTCATTTCTGGCTTATTAACAATTCATACCCAACCCCAAGTGTGGATCACTTGGGATTCGAACGCGGGAGCTTTGGGTAGGTTACGATCGGAATATACAAAGCTAGAGGGACGCTCACCGAACAATATTACTTAACTCATTCGTGTCGGACTCTTTGTCGAGCCCAACCAGCAGCCGCCCAACGACGCATCACATAGGCAGAATGTTATTACCAAAATAGACAAGGGAGGCTGGGATGGCCATTTCTGGTCTATTTGTCTTCGTCAGCCGGTCGTTCTCATGTCATGCCTGCATCCTTACCTATTACCTCGAACATTCAGCAAATATTATTATTTGTTAATTAAGTTATAATTGACTTGACTTGATTGGATGAATTTTTGACCTTATGAACGGTATTTACTTGGTTTAAATTTTCATTATAAGCACTATAAGAACACTTCATTTGGATGACTCACGCCTTTCGGGTTCTGTTTACCGCTTTGTGAGGAAAGCCCCGACCATACGATGTTAATTAATTCTGTCGTTTTATAATACTTCTTGATGTGACCGCACACAAATTATGCGGGGGGGGGGGGTTTGTAGACTTTATGTCTGGCCTTTGGTGCTCGCATTATGTACTTCCACGCCACATTCGCGTGTAGACTTATGTTAAAATACGTATTTCTGTCACTTACGCCAACTTTACCATTTTTCTAACTAAGTTACAATGTCGCTTGATTTGCTTGGATGAAATTTTTGGACCACTTAAATGGCATTCATTTGGTTTAAATCTTCACTTTACTTCCGGAAAGCACTGTAGGAGGTCTGTAGTTGAATGGGTCACGCTCTTCGGGTTCCGTTTGCTTGTTCGTATGGAAACCCCCGACCCAACTAGATTAAGTAATTCTGCCATTCGAAATGTGACCGCACATACGTATTGCGGCGAGTTTTTTGTTGACTGTCTGTCTGGCCTTTGTTTCCCATGGAACCCGTTGTCACACCATGTTCACTTATAGTCTTTTGCGTCATTAAGTATCATCGGCAAGATCACATTTCGTATCCCTACCTGTAACGCATTAAGGGTTTGGGGTTAAGGGTTAGATGTTGGAGTTCAAGGGTAGGAATTTGGGTAAGGATCTAGAGTTTAAGGTTAGGGGTTGAGGTTAGGGGTTAGAGGTGAAGGTTAGGGGTTGGGATTATGCTGGGGCTTGTCTACTGCAGGCATGGCAACAAAATAAGATCCGACTGTATCATCTACTTATGATGAGCTGAGTATGACTTAAACTGCTTTGTTAACTAAGTCTAACTCCTTTTCATATACACCTCCTGATTGGATAAATCAGCGAAGAAAACCTTAATTTACGTGAATTTAAATCAAGCGATTACAGCACCCATAAGGCTGCCCATAAGTGAGAACTTGACATCAACAGTGCAAAGGAAAAATTCTATTATAAATATCTTATTAGTATAAAACTTATTTAAAGGTTATTATAAAGGTTATGATGAAGGTTTATTATAAGGGGCTGATTAACACCCAGTGTGTTTTACAGTACAGCTGTCCTGTAGTCTGGGGCCATTCCACTTGATACAGCAGCTGAATTAACTGAAAAGGTCATGTGGATCTCTGTCTGCATCATGCCAGACAGCATGCTGTCTCCACCCTTTGAGAAAGAGAGCCCACAGTACTCTTCGATTTTTGATGTTAAATGTGCAGGCAACGGGAGCAACAGTAAGCTGCACACGCAAAACCCTTCACACTGCGTTCTGCTCAGCTATGGAATTTTACTGTACTTTCCCTTGCATTGTTCGACCTGCTGAAAAAATACCCCTTGACGAGGACAAAATGCACAGGAGGTTATTGGTGGAATCCTGTTATTGTAAATATGAAAATAATTGTAGGCATACAGTCCATATTCGGAGAGTTACACGTTGGGATATTTGAATACGTGATCAAACAAAAAGGTACTGTTTTATTCGTGAAACTTGAATATACGGCGAATCACTTTCTGCTCATGAAAATTTTTAAAAACTCAGGGGATGTTCATTTTGTGGCGCAGTTAGTGGTCAATCCCAAGAAATGTTGACAAAAATTCTGAAGCCTGTTTTAACCGCAAGGAGTCCGTAGATGAGGTTTGTTTATTTATTGCCGTTTTAGTCATGCCAGTATGCCGAATTTTGAGTGAACATTGATCCGATTGTCCGACAGTCTCGTTGAAAAAGGAAATATTTTTTTCAGCAGAAATATTTCCCATTAATAAATCCTGGCATATTAAATAGACTTTCCCGCACTTGTTTGGCAACATATCACGTTCTGTAAATTAATGCGTGAATGGCATTGTGTTACTCGATTTAAATGGGATTTTTATTGTGACAATTTTCGTATCTTGACACAATTGGCAATGAAGAGTCGTATCTGTCCGTTTATCACTGCTGCTTATGAACTATGCAACACGACATACATTCACATCAGAATTTTGTGTGCTGTATGTCGGTTTGGAAATATACAATTTTCCTTAGGTATCAAGCATGCATCACTTGATTTTTAAACCTAAAGCGCAATCGAAAATGCGGATGAGATTCAAAACTATTCATAGGTCGAACGCGCTTTTAATAAGCATAACTTTTGTTGAAGGCACAATTGGCTATCACATCGATTCATGGAAGGATATTTTGTGCGCGTTATCTATTTGATTTTACACTGGTATACAGGAACAGTCAAAACAACTCATGGCATAGAAGTTGTCATTTTTTATCGAGGTGGCCGGAAGAAAGATCATTCCAAATATAGCCTCCTGCCACGGCTGAAATATTCTAATTATTCTAGTTATAGCTGCTAGAGCCCCTCCTAGAATCATACCTTTTAATCACAAACACATTTCGGAATTCCAGCTAACACTCCATGGGGCAGTAGATATACTGCAAATGAGTCATTTTGAGTAACCTTAACTAAAAGTAGTGAAGATTCTTGGTAACTCTGGATAAACTTTCACATTGGTTTAACTACCTCGGATAAGTAGCCAAACGCATGCTAGCATGTCTTGTTAACTGCAAATAGTATGTTATCCCACTGATATTCTGCGATATTTAAACCTTACTGGTGCACTGAGATTACACTTAAGGATATTGCATTTTCTCGTCTTTGACAGGAGAAGTGAAATATTACGCGTTACTACTTAAAGGGCTCTGATGTTTAATTCGAACAAAGTGTTCATACGGTAATTCACTGTATGCAGGAAGGCGAACTCTACATGGACTAAAGATCCGACTGGAATTACTTCTCTGCGCATGAACAGCAGGATGAAGTGGATGACAAGTCGACATTTTACCGGAGCCAGTCGTACAATTTGCATAATTACTGCATAATCAGTCACCGAATAGTACAAATAAAGACTCACAAAATAGATGCAACTTCGACTGCAAAATTCTCAGTGACACAATTTTAAAGCAGGCCTTGGACTGATAATTCATGCTACCCCAAGTAACTGCGCGAAAACATTAATTCAAACGTTTCAGGTCAATTATGCCTCCATTATAATTAAATTTACAAGGAATATCATAGATACCGGTTTATGTCGCATAAAAAACTTGCCAATTTCGCATATGTCCTTATTCGCCCAAGTGCAAGAAGTTTGTATCACCTTATCCTTGGCACGCAAAATCAGTTTTGCATACAGACAGGGAAAAATTTATGCCAGGTATCCATCAGCTTTCTTCACCGGAAAATGACTCATTTTCTATGTTCCCAACACTCCGACCTTATGACTATAGATGAAAATCGATGTCCGTCGTACGTGGATGCCCTACCCCCGCTCAGTGCTCAACATCTTCTGTCACTCCCCCCCCCCAGACTGTCCAAACTTTCCAAAAGAAGACAAATGTGAGATGCACGCACAAGGTAAACCTTCTATAATTCGGAGAGGATGGTGTTTGCACGGCTGCCAGTGATAAGCGTCCATTTGGTTTGATAACCCGCAAATTGGATGTGGCTTCAGTAGTCGTCCTCTATCATTGCTGGGTAAGATATACTAATTGACACGCTTACCATTGCGCCTGGCTTGGTGGATTCTATTAATTGCGGTAGGCTAGGCGGGTAAATTGACTCAAATGCGATTAAACTCAAGATTACCGGTAAGCTTAGGTGGCTAGAGCGTTGGCTGTACTCATGTCTTTTCGTTGTTGTTGTGGGTGCCAATCCCACCAAGACCGCCGAGTTTTTCATAATGCAATAATCAACGAGCCGTTTCTTTCCGGTGGGCTATTGGCTAGAAGGCTAGAGCCATGTTAAAAGACGCTCGTGGGTCAGTTGTATGTGCGCTGTACTTCTGATAAAAAGAACGTTTGTTTGAGCGTTAAACGTTGGAAAATATGGACTGCTCGTTAATGACGTTCAGCCTGACAGTCTTTCCTGTCTCATTGATCAAGGTTATCCTGTCTACACTTGTGCTGGTGTATATCATTTGCACTGTCAATGCGCACTTTATGATCGAGATATTTTGGTTTTCACAGGAAGTACTCTACGGCGAAAACCGTTTACAATTATTAAAAGGCAGAGCAATATTACCGGTAAAGACAATGTAGGCTGTAATGGTCATTTCTGCATTTTTAGCCGTCGACAGTCAGTCATACCCAATTCCGAGGTGCGGAACACATGGGGTTCGATCTCGCGGCCCGTTGTTTAGAAGTCCAACGCCTCTAACCACTGGGTCACGGGCCCGTTGTTCTGTCAGTAGTGATCGAAAATATGCAATGATAGAATGGCACTCACTGATAGTGTTACGGAACTCAGTCGTCCCCTTCTGACTTTAGGCTCTCTTTTTCGAGACCATCCAGCAGCCGAATGGCGCCCCTCGACTATATTTATTTATCCATTTTGCCCATTTCTAGAAGATCATTGGAATAAAGTGCCGAACATTTCTTCGTCTGCCTAAGCAAAAGTAGTAAGTAATCACAGAAGAATACACTTTTCTGCAAGGAACGTCGGTCTCCACTTACCCGATAACAACTACAGCAAATGTTCCTAGCTGTTTTTAATTTCAGTAAATCATCGTCGTGACATCGTTCTGTCGGTTAAACGTCCCATTCCCAAACGTTCTTTCTAGTTGTGCGCAGTTAATAAGTTAAATGTTGAGGTCACGCCAATTTCCATCGTTATAGTGTCAGAGAGCAAAGTAGGTCCACCCCCGTGAAAGACAACATAAAGTGCTGCACTCTAGTGATGATGATGATGATGATGGTAAGGAAAGCAATTACACGTTAAAATATTTGAATGCATGACCACACAAAAAGACTCAATTTTATTTATGAAACAGGGAAACCCGGCGGAGACATGTTCATCCAAAAAAAACTTCTGAAAGCCCATACGACGTTGATTTTGCACACAGAGGCAGCAATCTGTCTCATTAAATTTTGACCAAAAATTATAATTTGTTTTTATCCTCCTAAGCAAAGCTGTTATAATAATGTTTAACTTTATAATCCTGAAACATTTGTCCCACCAGGATGCCGAATTTTGAATGCGCTTTGGTCCGTTCACCTGCAAAATTCCAAGTCAGTAAAAAATAAATATTTATGCATTATGAATTTTTCCAACGATTGTTTCGTGTCCTGATATATATTTACACTAATTTGGCAGCAAAATGTTTTGTCAGTTAAAAGTCATATTCCCAAACGTTCTTTCTAGTTGTGCGCAGTAAACAGTTGTAAGCGGTTTCAACTGAACCACTGCCATCATACTATCCCATTCAGTTGATCCAATCTGACAGGATTCATTCGAATTGATTTCTGTCTATTTATCACAGTATGCAGGATATTATAACGTCTCTCTGCACATGTGAGGAACCTTTAACCGCATTTTGCTGTCTCATGGGCCGGCCAAGTCTTAGTATGATTGTTATTATCGACAAAGACAAAGAAAACAGGTCTCCCTTGTCTTTTTCGATGGCAAAATTCTGCCTACATCGTGCGCCGCTGTACGGCTGCTGGTTGGGCTCGAGAGAGAGCCCATAAGGCACAACGGAACGAGTGAGTTCCGAAAGAACGATCGGTGAGCGCACCCTACCATTGTATATTCCCGATCGAAACCGACAGGACAACGGGCTCGTGTCCCAGCGGTTATAGGCGTGGACTACTAACTAAAAGGTTGCGAGTTCGAGCCTCGGGTGTTCCACACTTCGAGGTCCGGTATGATTGACTAACGACGCCGACTCTTCGAATCAGTAGAATTCAGGTGGTTCCTCGTAAAAGCCTTTCAAGGCGATGTTTTTTCTTATATTCATCACACGGATAGTCATTATATAACCACAGTTTACAGTAAATGAATTGGTATCTCAGACAGGGAATCTAGCCAACTGTTCTACAACAAACCCCTACACGTAGACGCTATTTACGCAGTTCTTCTTTTGTAAATTCCAGGCGTTAACTGTGGATTCGACGACTGTGCATGGCTGTTTGGATGCATCATATAAAAGGCAATGGATACTCAAATCTGACCACAGCTGATGCAGTTCACGCGGAAGACAGCAGTTCCATCACTGTACAACCTCAAATCAATAATTAATCGTTTCATCTTGTTGTATTTTTTGTAATTTGTGCCATTGAGGGACCTTCCAGAAAATACCCTGGCAGACGTTGATATCGAAATCGTGCGCACAGAGCGTTTTTTCGGAGAAAGAGACGAACTCTCGCGTTATGAGCTATAGTGCGTCACTTTCTTAATCATCATTGATATACTCTATTAGCTAGCCGGTCGCAGGTGATGAACAGAATTCGTACGTCGTTCACTGCAAATCATAACGAAATATGATTCGCGGTCTACTGTGGTCGTTGAACCTTAAAACTGAAACTAAGTATCACTTACGCATGGTCTAATCAACTGGTGGAAGTGGTGGATTACTACTATGTTAGTCTGACTTGACTTTCCACAAATTCGACTAGAACATAGAGTACGTGACCTAATTCATGAGATTTGATGACAGAATCTGACAGGCAAAATTTCGCACGCCTTAAGCGTAATGCGGTTTGCTCGTTTGCCCGGTTCTTCTAGGAAATCTCCTTCTGCTCTACAGAAATTGTGTCTTAACAATTCAATCAAGTGAAATATCCATAAATTTGGACAAAAATGGGCCTTGCGATATATTCGGGTAATTTACAATGCCAACACCAGCTGTACATTTTGACTGCGCATCTTAGTGTACTGTCCCTGAAGAGAAGAGCTTGCAGCACATGAAAATCTATTTTTGTCTGACGCTTACCGTGAGAATCAGTTTGCTAACACGGAGTTTACCTTTAGAGAACCAGTCGTTCTCCCAATTTTTAGAGGTCAGCTCGGCAACTCTGTGTGATTTCGTGATCTAAAGTACACTGACAACGCACATAGGCAATCCTTTGGTTAGATGGACTGACAGTGTTTTGCCATTTGGAAAATTATATGCGTCGACACCAAAGTGACCGTTACTGGATAGTCATTTTCAAAAATTCACAGATACGAAACCTTACTTTTCGTGCTGTTTACCTTCTGAATATACGTAACTTAGAAATGCAACGAGCAAAACCTCAACATTTATAGGCCCACTCTGCCGTGCATCCATGATCGTAGAAAGCAGTCTACAAGTCTGCTGAAATAACGGAAATAGACGCAATATGAAGAGAAATGCACGTTCTTACGTCTGCGCTGAAGACTATCAGTGTTTTATAATAATTTAAAAGAAACGGCCTAAAAAGTCAAGGTTTCCTTGGCTTCACCGTGCAAAGTGTATAGTACAGAGACATCCACCAATAGAATGCAGAAGCAAAACTGTCCTTAAAAAGGCGACTTATTATCGAAAGGTATGTAATTGATCGAAAGCGTATTCGTTGCTGAAGGTTGTTGTGGACGTTCATTTTAATGACAATGAGGTTTCACGTTTTGATGAATCTTCACACGTAACCCAGACGGACATTTACATGAAAAAGAACGCTGAACACTCACTTCTTCGAAAGTGCCTTCAAGATGCATCTTATTTTATAGGTTTTAATAGACGCATAATACGGAATTGGTCTATATGAACAGTTGATTGGAAACACTGAGTGTCATGAGGTATTCAGCGACAATTTAAGGCTAAACCGAAACTCAGCGCAATTCAGAGCAAAGGAAATGGGCAAATTAATTTCATGGAAGAAAAATCCTCTTTATATCCACATTTTTGTGTGCCTAAGATTACATCTGTCGAATCTATTTAAATTTATTAGTTACCGCCCGGCCTGGCAACATGTGACCTTATTAAAAACATTTATTTCTCTGACGTTTCCGTTGCTGAAATCAGGCAAAATCTTATGTGTCTTATTGAACCGCATCTTAATTAATGCAAAAGCGCAAAAATACAATACATTTGCAAGATAATGTTTTAGAATAAGTATCTAGAATGTAAGCCGTTGGCAGACTGCTGTAGCTGAACTTATACTAATTCAGAGAGGGTATTTAAATGTAAACTTAATTAAAACGTAATTGTCAGACATTGTTTTGTTTTCAATGCCATATATACTCGCGTTTTGGGTGGTCAGACATCCCGTATATCTTAATCGAGATTCACTCAATTAGTGTCCTTTTTGGTGTTCTCGAAGTTTATAGGTTTTCTGAAAAAAATGATAGTCCTTGAAAAACGTAACAATACTGTTGATATTTCTTTTAGGTTTTCAACGCCCTTATTAATATTATTATTAATATACATACCCTATATTCATATATAGGGCATGAAGGCCAATGCCTGCATGCGAACAAGTAGCAACCATTTCACTGATCCCGACAGCTTTCATTATTTACGTTACAATCTGTATTTCGGCATCCGTTTATGTACGGCGGATCGTAAGAAGCATACATATACAACGAGTTTTGTAATCCTCCTTACAAAAGATTTGATTAAATCGTTTACACCGATGCCGTCTATTTCATCAAGACCCCAGGTCCGGATGGGTTACATTTGTTTTCCTTCGTCTTTGTGAAATACATTACATTTCTCCCAGGGTTTCCTTTGCTTTATTGAATCATGTCTAACAAAGATGCATTATTTTCAGGAAGTCGAAATTTTTATTCTTTTAACGAGCTCCAGCGATGCAGTTCTATTTTAAGTTAACGCGTGTTTGGTATCTGCATCTCCATTTGCATACGTGGTCTCATCTGCTTACCTAAAGTTGTTTCCGCGTTTCTGGAGTAACTGATTGTTCATTGGCTTGCTCATAAACATTGAATAATTTCTCACAAGGTTGTTTTACACACAAATACTCTTACATCAGTTTAATTAAGCTCCTTCTTGCAATTTACAAACTAGGATCTTAAAGTGTGCAAGTGTTAGCGTCCAATTTTCTAAGGTCAGATATGGAGGACTTCAGAAAGAGTTGTTCTTTAAATTGGGTTTCGTCAAATGGTCGGCTTTGACGCCTTGACGAACGTTACGTTTAAACCGCCTTCCTTATTTTACCGGTTCCTATTAAGTCTTGGATATTTGCTGTTGAGGACTTTCTGAACAATACAAAAAATTCGAATAGCTATTTTATTTTTTCGATTACTTTTTGTTCACAAAAATGGATAACTGATCTCACAGTGTAAGTTCTCATCCTAACTCACCTGTGCAATACATTGGTTTATGTTTTATTACTGGTTCTGCAGTGCAGGAAGACGTTTAAGGTTAAACCTTACTAAAATGTAGAGTGTTTCATATGCATCTCCCTTGGCAATAGGGTGTCATACTTCTCGGCTACCTTTGGAAGCAATGGTGAATTCTAACTACTTCATCAAAGCGTTTGCCCAAAAGTCCCCCATGAGCAAATCAATAGCGGCACAGCCAGATACGCTGGTTGTTTGGATTTCCTCCTCAGTAGAAACAGCCCTCACATCACATACACACGTGTAGCAACGTTCTGTACGTTGCATATTTGCCAGCATTTTCCAAATCGGCTCAGATAAAAAATTTGAATTTCTGCATTAACTAATGCCTGCTCATTTTGTCGGCAATATCCCCGATGAAACTGTTCGGCAGGGAAACAAAGAGGCTGCAGAGAATATAAAGCTGCAAACGAAGTAATGAAACCGACATAGCTAGAACAAGAAAGTAACTCCCTTAAGAAGCATGACGACACAAGTTAAGGAATTCCGGGTTTGCGCTGATATATACATAGAGGAGGTGGGATAACTCATGAAATGTCAACCGAAATTCCGAAATGTGCTTCGGTTTCGAAAAGATTAATAAAGTAGGGTTTTAAAATTAATCATTATGCAGCATAATGTCATAATCATTCGGGACCTGAGGATGTCGGCTTTTGAAGGAGCGTCTTTTCGGCTGCATGCAAAAACCATAACCTGTAAAAGTGACAACCTATGCAGCAAGCATTTTTCTCATGGATTGTCGATGTCCTTAGAAAGTCAATTATATTTCATGGAAAACAGGCATATAATTGCCTATTCGTTTGCTCATTTGGTAGAAAATTACATCTTTTTTCCCATTTCATACTCGGCGGTAGGGTGTAATTCAGTTTTAAAGAACTTTTCCACTTCCCGAATAATTTTGAACCCGACCTGTCGTAATACTTGTATTCAGGGTTTCCGAAGTACAAGCCGCATATTTTACGCGTATGGGGAACCACACATTTCTCTAGGGTATTAAGAGGAGACCTTATATGGTTCACAAAATTTGGAAATGGTTTGACCCACAGCAGTAAAAAAAAGGCGGTTGTCGAAGGCTCATTACTGTCGCTAATGGAATAGTAGCAACTAGAGGCTTATGTATCGCAAGTCTGCCCCCTCCTTTACGTGCACTGGATTGACTGCGGAGGACAGTAAAGAGACCGTCAGACATAAAATTAGTGCTCAAAATCAAAGCCCTAATCTTAAAGGACACTGGAAAGTGGCTGTATGTCCTCAGGTTTATGCAGGCTGTGTTCAAACAACAAAACCATTTAAAGGAACCGGGCAGTTAAGAACAAGGTTACTTTTTCATCTTAACAGAACTTTAGACAATAATAGGCGAATTGAGACGAACTCTCCTTAGCCCTGTTTTTTGAAATAAGATGGTGAAACAGATTTTCGCGCGACAGAAATTGACAAGCATAGTAGGACAATGCCCTTTCACCGTAGGATGAAAGCTAACCTAAGGTATGCCGACTTTTACCCGGAAGCTTAGCCAACTGAACCAGTCGGTGGTCACCTTTAAATTTGCTATGATAAAATGTATATATTGTTTTGTTCATGATTATGCGTTTACTGACTACGTGACGGCGAAGTCTGCGAACTCACAATTTGGCATTACTCATTTTGTCTGGATGGGCCATCCTAGTATTATTGGAGCAAAGATCTGACGGTTGGTACATATTTCATAACATTCTTTCAGTCTGCGATTCACATTTTTATTTTTAATTAGGTATTTCTGCATAAATTGCGGAGATTGGGTGCATACGTGTGCAAGATGAAACGCCGGGCGCAAGAGCAGTAGCCTTAAGTACGCGGATGACAAAGTAATTTTGTTTCCCAAAATTTCTTAATGTGAAGCTTCAACGCATCTGTCTACATCTATGGAATCGTAATCAGTCTGGTTCAGCATGTGCCTTAACAATGCGTAACTAGAGCAAATGTCTAGCGTCAAAGAGCAGAATGAAGTGCACATGCGATTTTTTATGACCAGCTTTCCGTCTACTTATTTAAATGATAAGACTGTCACTGCTATTGTGCGACCAACATGAAATCTGACACTCGATAAAAAATAGCATAATCGACTGACGCATTAATACTCCCTGGCTCTTAAGGCGGAAATACATTTCTCTTCCGACAGACGGCGTCGGTAACGAGAACATATGGTTTGTCCGAACTTACTGTACGCACGGGTTGACTGGGAATTATGCCATATTAGATTCATACAGCGTTTTTCAGCATAATCTACGACCAAAATATGCGTAACTAAAATACTGAAGTATTTATTAGAAGTTTTACAGTGTGTATCTTCCTGCCAGCACGAGCTCTATCAGTGCTGCCCGCATATGCGTCTTCATTTTGTATTATAGAATGCGTCGGTGAGAAGCCGTACAGTCAAATCCTCCACAAGTAGCCACTGAAATAGAAAGACACGTCCAGTCAACTAGAAGGCAACCGTAGGAGCAGTATGTGAGGCCTTTTTCATCAGACATTGCTTCAAATGCTTGGAAATGCATGTTTATGCTAAAGAGCAGAAAAAAGTTTGAAAAAAAACAAATAAATTGGAAAACACTTACAAACAACGTATTCATGTTCTACTTATTTTAGTTCGATCAACCTATTTGCGAAACATTCGGTATAGAGCTATTTCACCCTATAAATCTCAATTACATGTTCAGCCATGCACAAGCTTCTGAAAATAATCCTATTACATGTTGCACGATCAACCATACCGGCAACATGGCTACTTCGTACTATCCTCATCATAGCGATTGGTTGGCATTTAAATATATCTGAAGTCAACAAAGAAGTCCATATAATAACTTGCTGACAGCGGTTAATCAACTTATTGTCAAACATACGAGCGACCTACAGCGGTGTTTGGCTGATTAATTGTGCCTAGTATGCGTTCCTACGGTTGATAATGTTTCGCAAAATGCGAGTTTATCGCAGCCAGTCACCCGATCGATGTTTTGTGCTTTCGTCTCCGCCTATGTGATTTGCATTCGTGCGTTAAACAAAGACAGAGGTGTGCTAATGAAGCATACATATGAACGCATACGTAAGTCAGTCAGTCTGCCTTTAATTGTGTTAAAGTGGATCTTTTTACAAAACCTTTTGATGCAACAAAAATCGTTCATCTTGCAAGTCTTAATACATTGGACGTTAGCATACATGGAAATTATAAACAAATATGTGTGAAAAGAATAAATCACCGTTAAATAAACGACAAAAATCTGTATATTCTCTGTGATTTACATGGAATGCAGCTTGTTAAAACGTCATATAGAAAGAAAAAAACCATCGTTGATTCAAAACTGCCTGTTGCAATCGTAAACGATGTTCTAAGCTAAAGAGACGTTGAATAAAACGAGGACACGAATCATGCTTGAATCACACTGGTTCTGCCAATTGTCTAGAAAATGTAATTCCTAATAATATTTAGTCAAAAACCTAATATTTTAACCAATGGCCTCCTGTCCACTGATGGAGTAGGCAATATTTGTTCCCGCGAATAGCACAGACCCAATACTTGTGAATTCTTATTGTGTCTACCAGCAGAAACGGATACGACACATTAGGACGGTACTCAGGGACTGCCAGCACGCATAGTGGATATGCTATTTCAGGAAATGTTAACCGAAACTCCGAAATTCGTTTTTTCGGTTCGAAAATATTGCGTAATTATTACTGCAATGTTAACTATTATGTAGCACAATAGAAAGATAGGCCAGATACGTAAAGAAATCGGCTTTCTAAAGAGGTTCTTAACAATCGCCATCGTAATCAACATTCCAAAAGATCACTACTTGACTATCATGACTTTTTCGCCTTGATTTTCGGTGCCCTTGGAAATTCAAATTTATTTTACTGAAAACATCCACAAAATTATTATTGCTCTTGCTTACTTGGCAGCAAATTATGCCTTCTTCAGATGTTTTGCATGAAGAAAATGAAGTTTAAAGACTCCCAAGTATACGATTTTTTAAGATCGAGAAATGTCCAATCGGACAACATCGCATCTGCACATATATTAGTGGACAACGCAGTACACATCGATCACAAAATTGCACGAGCCCTATATAACTTATTCATAACAGCATATAAAAATATTTGATTTCCCTTTTACGGAAAGTATGCAAATTGCAGGTCGGAAACCCTGAATGCAATTGTAACGGAAATACGGGTTCAAAATAATTGGGAACTTGTAAAGAACTTGTAAGACTGAAATATTAATTGAATAAGACGTAATTTGATTCAAAAATGATCAAATGAATGAATATTTTTCTGTTTTTTTTCTATAACATATATTCAAATTTATAATGATATCGAATAACAATTTTGAAACTTCATGGCAAATACTTATTTTTACTGAGTATAGATTGCGCAAGCGATCGATAAATAATCTATTCCCAAGCTGGCATCCTGATGTGACTGGAATACCTTGGGGGTATGCGACACGACAATCAATACTACAACCATGGGTACAGTAGGTGTGCTAACTAATTAAATGTTAACCGATATTTTGAAATGCGTTTTACGTTCGAAAGATTACCCACGTAGGGTTTTAATTTACCCATCTTACGGCATAATTATATGATAATACAAATATTGGGGGACGCCGGCTTTAGAACGCACATCTCTCCGGCTGCATGCAAAAATTTTACATTGAAAAAATGACTATTTGCTTAGCATGAATCTTTCTTACTGACATTTGATATCCTTAAAAATTCAATTATATTTCGGTTTTTACGAACTTTTTAATTCCCTAATAATTTTGAACCTGGCTTGTCGTTACGCTTACGTTAAGGGCTTAAAAACCACAAACCATGTATTTTCGGCGTACAAAAAACCATAAATTTCTCCAGGGTTTGCGGTTCAAAAATTTTCCAGTGGATTTATGTCACATTCTAACTTCACAAGAAATATTCGCAAATGTGCAGACACGATGTTTTATGAACGGCCATTTCATCTCATAATCGAAAACTCTTTAAAACCGAATTATACCCTTTCTCAGAGTATAAAATTGGAAGAAGACGCAATTTTCTACCGAAATATAATTGAACTTTTAAAAGTATCGAAAGTCAGTGAGAAAGATTCATGCTAAGTAATAACGTTTTTATATGCGCCGGAGGGATGTTCGTTCGTAAGCCAGCATTCCTCGCCACCTGTTTTATTATATAATTATGTCGTACGATGGTTAGTTTACAATACTACTTAAGTAATCTTTTCGAAACGAAAACGCATTTCAGAATTTCGGTTAACATTTCATAAGTTAGCACACCCACTGTTAGTAAACTTCTTGAAGGGAAAAAGCATTTTAGAATTTCAGTCAGCATTTCATTAGATTGCACACCTACGGTATCTCTTGCATCGTATGACATCTTATAGATAAGTACAGACTTAATCCGAATAACATAATGGGCAATCACCGCGTGCCCCAAAGTGATTGTCCACTGACGATTTGACCCATAGTTAAAACGGAATCAGTTTTCTGACATTCCTTTTTGGCAGATATTTTGTTGCCATCCACACGCGCAAATTGGAATAATTAAAAAGCAGCAGTAGTAAACCGGACCTTGCGCTTACCGCTCATCAGCAAACAGCTCCCAAATGTGCGCTTGGAAAGCATGTACGTTAGTCTGTCATCCTGGTCAAAATCATCGTCAAGATTTCTGGACCTGATCTGTGCCTCCGTCCGCGGTTGTGTCCTCCGGCCAATTCTCACGTTTTGGAGCAAAGTGAGCGTGCCGTTTGGACGGTGCTCAAGATGCACAATGGCTTTTACATTGTACCCTCCAGAACCGTCTCTTTGGATGATGTTACCGTTCCTCTGTTTGACAAAGAATGAGAAAACAGTGTGTTCCTTATGTAATGAGAGCATGCCTTTCTTAGGCTGGAGAGAGAGCTACCAGTTGAAGAACATTAATTGTACCTTTTGGTTTATTGTTTCTGGTATGGTCCTCTTACGATTCAATACACATGCACTCAAACCGCCTGTACATGAAGTCTAACATTGAATCAGTACGGATTCCCTGTAAGAAGGGTTTATGCTCCCTACGAAAATGTTTACTTCAAACACGATAAAAATCGCAACGTCTTGGAATTCTAAAAATCGGACGATGAATTTTGCAAGGTTTTGACAAATAAAAATAGAGCATCTTGTGTTTATCAAGGTTATTCTATTTCAGGATCTCATATGATGATCAAATGCAAGGAGGGTGTTGTCTTCTAAATACGTTTCCTACAGCGTCTTTTTTTAAAATTACGTGTTTTAAAACTCATACTGATGCAAGGATATAGGAGATTCTGATGCTTTGATTCGTTAGTCATGTGTCTTTGAATATCTAATCCAAGCTTTCAAAATTGGCATGCTTACCGTACACTGAATCATGCCGACAATCGATGTTACATCCAGTTCGCAGGTAACTAGATTGAATTGACTGCTAACACTGACAGTGGCGCAAACGCCATTCCATCCCAATTCTAGGGTGTCTACATTGTACGTGCACCACATATTTGCAATTCTGAAAGATCTGCGGCCAGTCTCAGAAGATTCTGAGAGAAGAGTTCGAGCATTCAACGGAGAAAGGGCGTCCGTGAATGACGGGCATCGACGTTTAGCTATAATCAAATAGTCCGAGTGTAAGAATCAGATGTAAATGAGTCATTTACTTGAATCAGTAGGCAGCGTGAATAAGGATAATGCCAGCATGTGGAGATAGGGAAGCGTCAGTATTTGATGCATCTTTTTGAAACGCGGTGTACGATGAAGTGCTGTCTGCACGGTAAGAATTATTTAAATGTGCTTGCAACATGCAGTTAATTGGATGACGTCTAGACAGTCAGCAGCCCACGCAACGAAAGCCACTTCGTTTCACTTACCGCTCCACCAAAATTAGCCCAGAATGTGGGAACTCCCACCCCATCAATGTTTCCTGTCCATCTGAAAAAAGTTCGCCAGAAAGTTTACTAAACTCATAGTGAATAAACTTGTGAGCTCCTCAATAAATCCAAATTAAGCCTAAATTTAGGATCAAAGGTTAAAACCTTTGCATCTTGAGCCCAACGGAGTAAATATATTAGCGCAGGCCTGAAGAAAGACGAACTTTCAGGTTGCAGGTAATTTAACACGATAATGCAACACTATATTAAAAGGATTATAAGTCAGGAGTCACACCTCTTCCCCATAGGTTCACTAATGTACCCAGGAATACGGCTCATGCACTGTACGCTCTGAATGACGGTCTGGCACGTAATCGGAGAAAACCCTTTCCTGTGCATGCATAAATTTATATGTAGACTCTAGCCAAATTAGTCCTCCGGCTAAATAACAGTATAGCTTTGCGTGCAACGGATAGAGTTCATGCGGTTGGTTGTAACAGGCTATGCTCGAAATAGACAATGATTGTTTTCCACCTTTCCAGTTAACTTATTTTCGCTAATCTCTTGTGCTGTGAGCGGCCTAATTCCTGAATAGTTAACCGAAATTCAGAAGCTTGTGTTTAGTTGGAAAACAATGACTAAGGGGCGGTTGAACTATTTACTTTCGCGCACAATAATAGAAAGACAGTTCAGTCACGTCGGAAGGCTGGGTCATGAATGAGCCACTTTAATCCTGGCAGCAAAAACTGCATTCAGAAAATATGACAGCTTAGGATATGACAGCTTTCGTTAGTTTTAAAAATTCAATTATGGTTTATGGAGAACTTAGTGACAAATATCTTTTCTTATACTTGTCAATTTTATATCAGTAGAAGATTGATCTTTTTGCTTTACGAATCAGGGGAATAGGAATCCCGTCAGTAACATGGGTGGCCTTGCATTAAAATCCGGCACAGCTCTTAATTCACAAATCCTAACCTTGACCCTGGCACTGGCCTTAAACTCAAACCATAACCCCAACACTAACGTTACACATAAACCTTACCCTTAATTAATCCTATCAGTAACCATAAATCTAGAATTAGCCCTTAACCTAACCATAAACATGACACTTATAGCTCAATATCATCTCTTTTACGGGCTGTTTTGCTTCAGTGCCCCATTCGTTTGTACGTATGGGGTTTTAAGTATTGCGAGATGTCCATTCATGCAGTTCAGTGTACAATTGGCGACTAATCTCGTAAAATGTTAGCCGAAATTCTGCAACTCAGGTTGGGTCAGGAAGGATTTGTTGACGGGGTCGTAATATTGTTCGTCCTGCGGCATAAATCTCATAAGAATTCTGTCACGCTAGGATGTTGGGCTTCGAGCGCACTTCTTTTCAAGCGTCGGCAAAAACCTCACTCAAAAGGGACTTATATTATATTGATTGTTTCTACTGTTTTTCGATGCTTTTAATAATGCGAATATTATTTGTAGAAAACATAAAGAAAATATTATTTCTCGTACTTATTCCGTAGTAAATTATATTTTCTTATTTAATACTTAAAAAACCGTATTTTTCTATTTCTAGGAGATCCTTAAGAACGTGAAACATCCATTCACACAGCATCGTATCCGTACGTGTATTAATATTGCTCATGAAATAAACAATAAAGTTCACATCCATTGCAAACTACTATGAGTTTTACATTTTATTGTCTTACTGGCTCAAAGAAATGTGGGATATTTTACACGCTGAAAGTATACGGACCGTGGACTGAAAAAACTAAACATAATTGCACTGACAGGGAAAGATCATAATCAATCGGGAATTAAAAGTTCCTTACGATCATAGGATACTATTTCTCCGAGTATTGTGTATAAACAAAACATAACTTTCCACTAAATCAGTCTTTGATAGAGGTTTTATGTTCATAACTGCTATAAAATGATTTTTAATCTTAAGGAACATCAAGAGAAAGGATTCATACTGCACTGGTCGATTTTTATCAGATCTGGTTTCTAGAGACCGCTGAAAAGATAACATTAAAAAGTCAACATCCTACTGTGTCCGAAATATTCTCAGATAATGCAGTATTTTAGTTAATACCTCAACTCCACTTAAGTGGTCCTTTCCAATCGAAGCAGAATTGCAGAATTTATGGTTAAAATTTTGTGACGTCGATCACTGACTGTAGGTCTGTTTATTACTATTGTGTATTAGGACCGCGATCATTAACATGGCATCGTTCTAACAGCCTATCATAATATATTATTATTCTGACACAGAAAGTATCTAGTTTGTAATTCTATAACCTCAAACTCAGGTACAATTGCAGGACCGGTTCAAAAATATTCGGGAATCGAAAGCGTTTCGTAGACATAGTTTCCTTCTTTAAGCACAACATTTGGGTAAAGGTGGTTGCCGACCAAATGGTTGCATGAAAGGTATCGTTGTGCTTAGATTCTAGAAAAGAATTTTAAAGTTATAAGGGTGTTTAAGTTAAATGGGGAACTAGATATTAAATTCATATTAATTTTTGCCATCTTTGGTTCCTGCGGGTGGCCGGAATTAGGTACATCCAACTAGAAGATCTCCTGGCGTCATCGAAGTGTTTCAAAACTATGCTTCAGTATTGGCTACAGTACAACGCCATTTTAAGTCAGCTTTTATAACTGAAAACATACTAAGGTTTTGGATTACTACTTCATGAAATGGGTCACATAATGAAAAACTATACTTTTTATAGTCCAAGTGGTTGCTATTCCGGTGCAATATTTTCTTCAAAGTTTATATCAGGTTTTTTCATTTTTGAGAATTTCCGAGTTTCATTAATTGTCAGCGTCAATGCGAAACTGTACGCCACTTCATGATAGGTTTAGTTGCTTCAGCTTAAGGTAAAATTGGGGTAAAATATTCTGCGAAATAAACATCCTATGATGCAGTAAAATATACAGTGTTTTACTGCAGAAATCAAGACTAATGGGCAACTTTCCAGCTTTTAATTACAGGCCCTACTGGCATTGTGAAATGCGCAATAAACCATTTCCAAACACCACTAAACTTGTCTTTTTTACGTTGTCGCAAATACTGGTATTGTGAAAATCACTGAGGAGCGTACTCTGGTAATTCGTTAGTTAACATCCAAACCTGGGCCTAGTGAAAACAAAGATGGTTAAGTTCCACATACTAATATGTTTGTTGCTTGACGATCAAGGACAACATAATTTCGCCATCCCTGAAGGTCAACAAAGGAGATAACCAATTTTGGTACTTTCAGCATAGATTCTACTTGCCCCCCGGCTGAATTTTAACGTTAAACAGTAAGCAATCTGTATCTAAGGTCTCAGTAAAAAAAGCTTCTCGTGCCAATACTGCATCTGAAAATGTAGTACTGTAAATGCTTGCTTTTGAATTATAGGAGCAGCATACTGTCTGACCTGCTGGGGCCAGAAATTAACCTGACCTCTCCGCCAAGTCTAGTTGCTACTTCAAATGGAATATTTTCACACTGCGGGGAGCAGTAAAACTACCCCTATTTGTGTGCGGTCATGATGCAAATCGCTGGGAATTACCAAAACTTACAAACCTTCTAGTCTTCGTGCTTTTCCACAGAAAGCGACAGAAACATCGTAGTGGCGGGAGCAGGTGGTTTTAAAAGCATTACTAGTTTTCCGGCGTAATGCGTGAACAGTGAATTAGCTTGCGTCCAAACTAGCCGAAATTTTAGTCAAAAATGCTGAGACATTTCAATTTTAAATAGGTGAGTTGAAGGTTGCTAAATATCGCGCCTTTCGGACAGAATTGTAATGTACCGGATACCAATTTTACCAAAATGCAACAAGCAGTTGTTGGAAAGTGTTGTCTATCAGATGTGTGATGAAGGAATTTCAGCGACATATAATTTCCCCTGTCGTTAGCGGTTTGCATGAACAAATATGCTAGTGTCAACGTTGCGCCATTACACTGAAAAATCACTCATATTAACTTACATCGGCCAAATTTCACGACAGATTACTGGTAAGGATCGTCAAGAAGTGCGCTAGTATGTACAGTGTTTTGTTATTTGGAAGTACCCAACACAGATGGAGATTTTCTAGGTAGAGTGATGAAAGTCAGAGAGGCTGTTCATGACAAGAATAACTTCCGAACACTTCTGAACGCTCTCATCCTCAATACGTGCATAATGTCTAAACTAAACAACCGAGTCATCTCCTAAAGCTCTTTTTGAACGGGACATCAACAGTAGTGACGCCGAAACACTGGTGATGTCATACACGTCATTGTCATCGTTTCTACACGACCCAATTTAAAAAAAATTTCTTCTGTTGCTTCGGTTTATTTGTTATACTCACTGCAAAGATTGCTTGGTTCTCAACAAGTCAGCACTTTTTAAAGCTGCGAAAATTCCCATTGGAAGACTCAAAAGTTAATCCGGCGAGCATGCGTCTGCTTTCGTTAAATTTTCACCGGGTCATTACATATAGTTGGCTATAGAAATAATGAATCAAAAGATGGGGCAAGCAGGAAATCATGCTGTTGCTCGAGTCTGGGGGTGGGGGGAAAGTGAAACACCCAAAATTCCAGTCAGCGCCAGGTAGAAGGTGGTGCCGGGGAAATGTAATCACATGTAGGTGGCTGGCCTGGTGGCTTTGAGCCATGGAATTTGTGCCACCTATTTGAAGTCAGTCTGTGCGCACAGGACCGGTTTGCGTATCCAGGTTGCAGCCGCCTCGCCGTAGTCAGCAGGCGCATGACATGGTTCGAAACCAACGATCCGGTCATCTACATATAATTACCTATCCTGGGGCCCATCTTCAACCTGGCGCTGACTGGGATTTTGATATTTAACTCTCACCCTCCCCCAAACCCAGGCTACGGCATAATTATCTACTTGCCCGTATCTTTTGATTCAGTATTTTAATGGCTATACAAGTGTACAAGCGTGAGGTGAATTTAATGAAAGCAGGTGTATGCTCGCCAATTTGACCTTAGCAGTTGTTTCGGTTGGTATTATAAATCCTTACTAAAGTACGAAGGCAGAGTTAGACTAGCTATGAAATAAGTTAAGCTAAACTCATACAAAAAGCACAAGTGACAGAAAGGATTATTCCCAATCGGATCTTTAGACGCTCAGAGGTTTCACACCAATAGACACAAAAAAGGAAATTTCCACAGTTTAATGTGCTTGCCATGCGTACCTCTAGTCAAACAGTATTTGGACCTTAAACCCGAATAATCTGTCTCTGTTAGTAGGCAATGTTGATGAGCGAGAGAAGAAACTGCAGACCTCTAAACCAGAGTATTTATGATAAGTCTGCCACAGTCATGGGTGATGCATTGTGCCTGTCATGTCAAGGGCATAAATTAACATCGTCTCTTCGTTTAGTCTGGTCGCTACGTCACACTGCGTTCAGAGGGCAAACTCCGGACTCAATCATACAGAGTGTCCTACAAGCATATATAATAAAAATCTGTATTTATCGTTTAAAATGGGCCAAAGTATACGATGATGGTAAAAATGCCTTCTCTAGCAAAATGTTGCACATGCGCTCGTGACGTGAGTGTAGCATGCGCCAGCGACAAAAGTCTGTAAAATGTCCTACGCACGTTTTGCGTGCGGCCAAATTGGGAGCTATTTATACAGTAGGTGGGCAAACTCATGAAATGTCAACCGAGATTCCGAAAAGCGTTTTCGTTTTGAAAGGATTACTTAAGTAACGTTGTAGAACTAGTCAGCCTGCAACATAATTCTATAATATATCAGTTACCTCAGGATGCCGCCTTTCGAACTAACTTCCTTCCCGCTGTATACAAAAACCACACTCTGTAAAAAACAACTACTTAAGGATCATGAAGTTTTCTCATTGATTTTCGATGCCCGTAAATGTCTAATTATATTTAATGGAAAACATGCATAAAATATTCCTTCTTATGCTCTTTCGGTAAAAACTTACGTCTTCTTCTAATGTTATACTCAAAGAAGGCACATAATTCGGTTTCAAAAAAGTTTCTAATTGTGGGACTTTTAAACACCGTGAAATGGCCGTTCATATGGCGTCATGTCTCGCATTTACCAATGTGGCTTTTAAAGTTAACAATATGGACCAAATCCATAGCTAAATTTTATAAATCCTACATAGTTTCCCTTCATCAACGTAGAGAAATGTGGGGTTTTCCGAACGCGGAAAATATACGACTTTTAGTTTGGAAACCCTGGATCCAAGTGTAATGGTAGAGCAGGTTCAAAATTATTTGGCAATTGGAAAAGTTTTTGAAAACCGAATTATACCGTTCCTTCAAATATAAAATTGGAAGATGACGTAATTGTCTACCGAATGAGACGGAGAATGATTTTTTTTTATGTATGTTTTCCATGAAATATAATTGGACATTCGGGCACATTGAAAATCAACAAGAAACATTCATGATACTTAAGTAGTCGTTTCTTACAGAGTGTAGTTTTTGCACGCAGCCGGAAGGAAGTTCATTCGAAAGCCGGCATCCTGACGTAACCGAAATATTATAGAATTATAATGCAGGCCAACGAGTTTCATAACCCTCATTAATTAATCTTTTTGAAACGAGAACGCATTTCGGAATTTCGGTTGACATTTCTTGAATTAACCCACCTACTGTAAAATAATAAATTAGTAACTGTCATGCGTTTGGGATTTTCCATAGGGAGTAATAAAAAGCGCATGATGGGCGGTGAGGCAACTTTGGCATATATAGTTGTAATTTCGGAGGCAACCTCTGGATAATTATGTGAACATTTTAAGGAGATGGACATAAAGTCACGTTTGACGTTTCTTCAGATATGTGTCTTCCAGCGAACACTTTCGCCATCATTAAATCGCCATTCTAATGCTGTTTGTGCCTCAAAAACTAAATATTTCTGAGCGTTCTCGCAGCAGACGACTTTAACAGGGCAAAACTTGAAGTAACTGCATCCCGCTGGACAGCCTAAACTCAGAGGAAGCAATACTCACAGTGAATATTCGATCTGTATTCGCTAACACTGACTATCTGCTTCGTTTGCGGTGATCGAAATTTCGGGAATATACAGTCAGATATTTCTAGTACAAATTGACGGAAGTAAAACTGTTGGGCAGCGCACATGCTGCATATATTTTTAACAAAACAGACGATGGGTGTGTCAAAATTGCATTATCCAAATGTATTGAATTCATTCAAATGTCAAGCCAGTTTATTGAGCAGTATACTCATGAACTTGGAATTGGGCATAATTGAGTGAGAGAGAGAAAGAAAGGAATTCGCTTCATTTTGGAAGTATAGATCCAACTTTGTTTCATCAAAAGGGGCTCCAATCATCGCGGACAGTGTGTAAGTTACCAGATTACTCAAAAATCAAAAAAGGCTTACACAGAAAGAAACAACCATTACAGGGACGATCGAAATCTTGGTTTCTGTATTTCATTCTCCTTCCACGTTAGATATTGTGCCGGGAACGGCAATAGAGAAGGCTGATATGCCGATTTATGGCAAGTGATACGTCGAAAGCCACAGCGCGTGGGGCGGGAGGACATCGCAGAGATTAGTTTAGAATGTAGCGGATGAGCAACATCATCCAGAATTCGATCAACAAATCGTTTGACTGTTTGCAAATTTCGTTATATGATCATATCAACTAAAAAAACGCGACAAACACAGGCAGCAGAAGAGGGTATTTGGATGATTTGTTTTAAGATAAACATACCCTTTTTAGCAATGCAGGAAAAAGGCCGGGAAAAAAATAAAGAAAGGGAAGAAGAATGCAAGTATCTATGAAACGCCTAATTAAGGACTGCGGTGTTTGGTTAGAACGTAAACAATAAATGTTATAAAGACGTTTCCGCACTTTAGTGGGTAGGGTCTCAATATGAAGGAAAAGTGAAAGTCTTGATGACAAATCCCCACCAATGAACATGAAAGGGGATATCTCGTTGGGAAGGATGTCCAAGGATTCAGAACTACAGAAGGTCGCAGTTTAAAATACACTAGTCGGATTTTTGATTATTTTTTACAGTGCTCTGCATAAGGAAATACCGTTTTGCCCCCTGCGGGAGACAGTTGAAGTCCAGGTTATGACAGTTAATGCCAAAATAAGAAGCAAAGTCCACTTTGAATAGAGGAAGCAATACGAGCGTTTCCTTAGTCTGTGAGGTAGGGTCATACAGGGCAAACGCAAAGAAATGCCGGCGTCTGGGAGAGACCACTGAACAGATGCGATCACTTCTAAACTCTCTGAGCTAAGGATATGGCAGATAATGCCAAGGTGACGAGTAATGTCCACGATGAAGGACGGACGGAATGGTAAAGTGAATTCTTAGCTCTGGGGCAGACCACCGGTCCGATATTACCGCTCCCCACCTGTTGAGCCTAGGTAATGACAGGTAATGTAACCATGAGGAGCAAAGTCCAAAATGAACGAAAGAAGCAATACGAACGTTTCCAAACCCCATGAACTAGGGTCATGGTAAGGGAATGGCAAACCGATTGGTAAGGTCTAAGACGGACGTGGGAAACATCACAGTTGCATCCCAACTGTAAAAGATAATGGAAAGTGAATGAATCGCCAATGGAATTGTAACATTTGCGACAGAACGCCGGAGAGATACAATCGCTTGTCCACTCCTAGCCTAGGTCATGGCAAATAATGCTAATGTGGGTAGCGAGATCCGCAATGAAAGAACAAAACAATACGATCTATTCTCCACCGTGTGAGCAAGGGTCAACTAACAAAATGATAAATTGAATCTTAACCTCTAGAGTTGGTCACCAGACCGATTCGACCTCTTGTCAACTCTTTGGGTTAAAATCATAACAGGTTATGCTAAAATGAGCAGTAACGTTCACCACTAACGAGGGGGCCAACACGGTCGTCTGTCAATTCCGTGATTTAGGGTCATGCAAGGCAAACATAAAGAAATACTGGCGTCCGCGACAGTCCACCGAACCGATAAGATCGCCTCTCAAATCTCCGAGCTAAGTTCGCGGCAGGTAATGCTTAGGTGAATCTCAACGCCCACGATCAAGGACAGAAGGGACGGTAACGTGGATCGTAACATCCACCCTAGTTCACAGGACCGATGCGATCACGGGTAATAACGGGTAATGCTAAGATGAGAAGCAACGTCCAGGATGAATGAAGGACGCAGTCCGATTGCTTCCTAGCTCCACGATATGAGGTCGTGTTAAGCAAATTGAAAACTGGGTGATTACCTCTGGAACAGAACGCCTGACCGATATGATCGATTCGCAACTCTCAGAGCTTAGCTCAAGTCGCGTAAAGTGAAAGTGATGAGCAACGTTCACGATGAGAGTCCAAAACAAAACGATCCCTCCTCAAAGATATAGGCAAGCATCATCTGAAGGAATGATAAATTGAACCCTAACCCCTGCAACAAACGATCAGACCGATGCGATCGCTCCTCTACTCTCCGAGCACAGGCCATGGTAGGTCATGCTAATGAGATAAGCAACGCCTACGATGAACGAACCAATCAAAACGATCGTTTCAGAAATATCTCAACGCAGGCCATGGCAGGTACTGCTACGGTGAAGAGCAACGTCTGCGATGTAGGGGGGAAGCTGAATGATCGCTTAGCAATCATATTGACTAAGACCAACTGAAGAAACGGTAAGGTAGATCGTAACGTCTGAAAGCAAACTCCATGTTTAGAGGAGTGATTAATAACATACAACCTACTTAAACATGTACAGTAGTCACTCTTTGCATGCCGCAGATACTTGGGAGCATTTACTTTATCTTAACCACTATCCTCCTCAGTAAACAACGACTAAGGGATGCCCCATCCATGCTTGGGAACTATGCTTTTCACGATCCAGAATGCATACTTGTACCCGCTGCAGAATTACGATTTAAAACAATGCTTTGCTTTCAGATTCGAAAGGCATGTTTTTGCTAATTGGTCTGCTGTGTGCACATTGTAATTAAATCTTACTGTCACACTTTTTATCAACAAAAATTCTAAAGTCTATTTTTAAGAAGCGGTGGGTCTATCGATAAGAAAAACCCATTGCAACTCAACCTGTGACGCATCAAGATGAACTTTTCTCTCTTTACCATTACAACTTTTGGCTTGAAAGAGGGTTTGCAATTTCGCAGTTGTGGTACACTCGTCAAACAAACGTATTTAAGTGTGCACATTAAGGAAGATGAATAATGCAAAAGTTATTCAGGAGAAAAGGATGCTATCAATGGAGCTCATCAGTGGACCCTGTCGAATGCGTAAGCTCTTGAAGGCACTGCCTGTCTCAGCAGAAAGCTTAGTATCGACAGTGGTGACGGGGCCGATTTCAAAGAAATTGGTGGAAAGACTGAAGTAGACAGTCAGCGCATAAGAGTAAGTGAGATTTTTATGACTGGCGGAACTGTCTTCAAAACTAAACTCAAAACCCAGCACTGACGCTTGTCCCAACAACTCCAACTCCAGGCAAAATCGATACCTCGTATCGCCAGTATACTGGAATTTTGCAAAAACTACTAAAACAATTTATGTAGGAGGGTGCTTCTTTTTAATTCGGGTAGATTTAACCAACAGAAATTTTGAAAATTTGGCCACCTTGAATATTTCGCTGGTCGAACTGCAGCTCATCTATCGTTTTCTCGGCTGCGTCTTGCTGACTGCCCATATAGAAATGGAGGCCAGTTTGTGAATACCTATTCCGTAGAATATGAACCTGCACATCAGCTTCTCACGTCCAAAATTATCTGCATGTCTATTAAATGATGATCAGATATTCATAGCAGCTTGGAGTTGTTATAAAGATGGAATCCACTGTGATAACGCGCATAGCCGAGTCCTGCACCTACGCTCCAAATGCTGACATCATTCGAATATGCCTGCTTCAACCCAGGCCGCGCATTTTACGTTAGGGTGACTATCTCCGCCATATTTAACTTCCTCTCAAACACATTCCTCGTAACCCTTCCTTTTCCCAAAGCTTCCGCCTAGCATCTTCTTTTAACGCCACATCGGGCTATCTTCGATTTTATTCTAAAGCCTATATGATTCAGTATGGTCAAGTGAAGATATGTGGCAATCATTTATGGGAAAATTTAAAAATATTTATGGCAAAACCAGCCTGCATGCATAAAGTCGTTTAACGTGAATGCTGACAAAGTAATTTACCCTATAATCCCCTATAACTGAATACGCAAGGTTTATTATTAAGTTTTCGTAACATCTGCGGTTAGTGCAATCAGTGACTTGGCTGCCAAGGTAGCCCTGGAGTACTTTACGTACATCATCCTTATGATCTACAATGCAGCTTTTGCAGCCCAGTTAAAAACATCTATTTTTTCGAAATCTTATAAGTGACTAAATGCTAGTTGCATATATTTACAAGAGAAAAAGGCTTATGGACGGTACGTTTCTTTTCGAGTACCAGTGGGCATTTCCTCCATCCTGCATCTTGGTACACTCTTAACTCTGTTTTTCGTTGTATTCATTAACAGCTGTTGCGTGTAACTCGTAAGCCACTTGTGAACCGTTTGATTTGTTGAATGCTATCTAAATTCCTGCCTTCGACTTCTTAGTCTGGTCGTATCAGGTGCCTGCCTGTCGTGTAGGGGTTTTTATAAAAGTGTGACTTCAATATTTTGACAAGTACGCGAAGTGTTATCGCGTAGCAGGCAAATGTAAATTCCGATAACTCGTCATTCTGCCATCGTGGGACAGTTTTGCTATCTTTTAAATCTCTCCAGGCCTCTAACTGTCAACATGAATCTTCAGATTTAATGTTGATTCACTGCATCGAAAATCCTCACCAGGTCCACAAATAAAACCTGGAACTGGTTCTCATTTTCTGGCGTTGTCATTGCAAAGATCGTGCCCAACTTTCAGAGCTGTTTTCGAATATATTGATATGTGGTTATCTCCCATTACTGCTGGTTTACCCCGCCTTTGAAAGGGCACATGATAGTGGCACCCTTAATGTCTCTGTGATTTGTTCCTTTAGTCATATCTCCTGACAGAGCGAGGTGAGTTTTTCCTCGAGTTGAGGGTCGCCGCACATACGCACATCGACTGGGTTTACATACACGCCTGGTATCTTTCCACTGGACCCCTGCTGCTCTCTTCTGGCCAATTTAAGGAGGGACGGCAGACGATCTAGGACGTCATTTGTGCCCAACTGATGAAGACGGTTGATGGCCTTTTCTCAGATTAAAGGAAAAGCGGATCGAATACTGCAGCGTGAAGATTGATCCCGACTGTCATCTGTCTAAGGCCTTTAAGAAGGTACGTTGGCATTCTATCGACAAGAACTTTCTCGCTTATCAAAAGT
>CACRXP010000134.1:139812-169828 GCA_902702965.1 Spirometra erinaceieuropaei | reverse complement strand
CAACAATAAACCAACATTTGGGCGAAATGGTGAAAGGTATTTAGATTCTGTCTTCAGTATTGTCAGTTCAACACAAGTAAACCAATCGGATTTCATCAAGTACATAATCTATGGTCGAATGAAACATTGGTTTCCATATATGGGTAGGTGAGCTCAAGATAGGTAATTGCGGGAACTTACTTACCATAGGACAACAGGTGTTCCTGTGTGTACTGTGCCCCTCAAACCTAGGCGGTTTGGATGTTTTTATCTTAAAAATCCCGCCTTCGCGAGCACTCACAAACAGAAAAAGTCGGTAAGCACCTGTCCCAAGAAGTCGTGCACAACCTAGACAACAGATAACGATTTCGCTAGGGACAAAACTCAAATTATCATTCCCTGCCCTTCCAAGAAAGACCGACAAGATCTCTAATCCATGCAGTTAGATAACCCACTCATCAATTGCCCATACTGAGTTGGATGCAGTGTGTGTGTACCACGAGAACAAATGAAAGGGATAAGATCCACTCGATACAGAAGGACGTACAGTGCGTGACCGATCTCATGAAATGTTAGTCGGAATTCTTGAAGTCATAGAGGAATATGTTATTTTTCTTGCTGGAGTCGCTAAACGCTAACGCAATGGCAGATCAGGCTCGAAATTATTCGCGAATAGGGAAATTTTTTGAAACCTAAATACACATTTTCTTCGGATGCGAGATATGAAGACAATATGATTTTCTACCAAATTCGTAAAAGAAAGCTTATTTTATGCATGTTTTCCATAAATAATATTTGAATTTAGAAGAGCATAGGAAATTAAAAAGGAAAAATGCACGCTACATAAGTGGTCATTTTTTACAGAGTGTGCAGGAGGTCAAAAAGGATTTCATCCAAAAGTCGACATCCTGGTGATTCCAAAATGCTATAGCATTACACTGCATGCTAATCAATTTTAAAACCCCACCTAAGTAATCCTTGCTAACCGAAAACGCATTCCTGAATTTCGCCTAACATTTCATGAGATTGTTCACGCCCTGTACAGGTCAGTAGCTGCTGTCAGAAACGGCAAACAAATACTTATTTGTTTTTGCGCATTTAGTAAATGCTAACGACCAACTCAGGAGTCCTCGTAGAAAATACGCCATGTTGAATTTTTTCATATTTTTTACCTTTTTAACACCGCGCATATATATTTATTTTTTGCGTACTTGCTGCAATATGTACCTATGCGTTATCAAGATCGCATAAGTCACGGTGCGGAATAATAAATATGGGACATACATTATGACTTAGCTGAGCAAATTCGTTCACTCGGATTGGTCATTTGTTTCGGTTGATGGGAAATTTGCATTTGTAGTTCATTTGTGAACTTTTCGCTCAGAAGCGTTGGGGACTTTAATTTCGTCAGACTGTGTAGCTTGCCTTTTGACCCTATTGTGAAAGCATTCCACTTGAAGGGTCAGGTTTATTTCTGTCAACATAATGCCAGACAGCCTGCAGTGGACATGCCCGAGAGAGAGAGAGTAGAATTCTCAGCATTGCATTTCTAGACGTGGTGATGATGAAATCGATTTTACTTCATGAACATAAACCGCAGAGAAAGTTGTTGAACGATTAATGCGCAAAGCCAGTTTATAACGCAACACTTAGCTGAGGATTCCTTACTTGTTTAACTAAATGTCATACCTTTAATGAACGTATTTGATTTGCAAATATTATGCACATTTCGCGAATGCTTAATCCCAAGTGAAGCATACTATTTTAATCAGAAATTGATAGAGCGCGGTTTACACACACACACACACACAACTTCAAGAACCGGATCTCAGCCTTCTTTTCGGCTGGCTGAGTGCAGTGGGATTCTACACCCCTGCTCAGGGCTTTAACGCAACTGTCTTGGTGCAAAAGGGGGTGGTTGCGTAAGAAAAATATACTGACGTGTGGAAACCCACTGCACCCAGCCAGTCGACAAGAAGGCGGAGGTTTGGGTTCAGCGTAAACTGTTCACAGTCAACAGGTACATTGGCAAATGTGTCCAAAATCGTAGAAAATCGGGGAAAAGAGAGAAGGGGGTAGTCGAAACCGAAATGCCGGTGCTCATTGTCGTGCGTAACTGATGTGTCAGAAGAATTTACAAGACCCATAAGCGATTTTGGGATCGGCGTCTAACACTGACCAGAAACAGCACTCCGCTGGCCACTCATGCACCGTACTGGCCCGATTCGCATCAAACGTACATCTGAGATCATTTACCGGAAAGGGAATACAACTGCTGTCAAGCCAGCTACGCTGGTGAAACGGAAATGCATTCCAGAATGTTGGCTAACATTTCATGAGATTGGTTACGCACTGGTGGGTATTTGCGTGGTCCAAGGGCTTGTCAGGATCATCAAACCATGACCCTCGAAGTCTGCTATGCGCTGGCAGTCCCCTGACACCTGTTTCCCTGCTGATAGATGCGTTTGCGCTCCCGCTGGGTATGCAGGATGTGATTATAGCTGTCCAGTCATCCTCGTCCCTCTGACCCGTTGTGATGTTTTGTTGTTGGTCATAATCCTAGTGAGGTGTTTGTTGGGGACCAGGGGGTGTGAAGTAAAGAGTTAAGGTGTGGGTTCGGCCGTGCCAACCACCTGAACCCTATCCCTTTTTCGGATTACTTGACTCTTCTTGACACCTGTTCCAGATGGCGAAGGAGGAAGGAGTGAGGTAGTTGTACCGCATGTCCGCTATCATTATAAACGCGCAAGTCACCGTCCCTGCGTCCCCTCGCAATAGAGCACACGGTGAACATCGTCATTTACAACGGTCAAACTGTCGGGTATCTGTAAAGATATGGTAATTTTGATGGAAGGGGGCGCCCACCGTTCGTTCTTACGGAACTCACTCGTTCCTTTGCGCCTTATATTTTTCTCTCTCGAGTCCAACCAGCAGCCGCACCGCGGCGCATGATATAGGCAGAATGATATTACCAACAAAGACAAGGGAGACCGGAATGGCCATTACTGGCTTATTAGCCATCGTCAGCCAGTCATACCCATCCCCGAAGTGTAGAACACCCGAGGCTCGAACTCGCGACCTGTTTGTTAGAAGTCCACGCCTCTAACCACTGAGCCACGAGCCCGTTGTCCTGTCGGTTTTAGATCGGGAATATACAATGGTAGGGGGCGCTCACCGATCCTTTTTTACGGAACTCACTCGTTCCGTTGTGCCTTATGGACTCTCTCTCGAGCCTAACCAGCAGCCGCACAGCGACGCATGATATAGGCAGAATGATATTACCGTGGCTCAGTGGTTAGAGGTGTGGACTTCTAACAAACAGTTCGCGAGTTGGAGCCTCGGGTGTGCCACACCTTGGGGTTGGGTATGACTGGCTGACGACGGCTAATAAGCCAGAAATGGCCATTCCGGTCTCCCTTGTCTTTGTCGGTAATATCAATCTGCCTATATCGTGCGCCGCGGTGCGGCTGCTGGTTGGGCTTGAGAGAGAGTCCATAAGGCACAACGGAACGAGTGAGTTCCGTAAAAAACGATCGGTGACCGCCCCCTACCATTGTATATTTCCGATCTAAAACCGACAGGCCAACGGGTTCGTGGCTCAGTGGTTAGAGGCGTGGACTTCTAACAAACAGATCGCGAGTTCGAGTCTCGGGTGTGCCACACTTCGGGGATGGGTATGACTAGCTGACGATGGTTAATAAGCCAGTAATGGCCATTCTGGTCTCCCTTGTCTTTGTCGGTAATATCTTTCTGCCTTTGTTAATTTTTCTTGCGTTATACTTTCGCGAATCGCACATTTTTCCCACCGCCTCGCTTGGAGTAAGACTTTGCGTAGATACTGGAAAATGGGCATCACAAGAAATAAACATAAGTTCACATATGTTCATTGGGAAAAGAAAGTTTACTGTGTAAATTTTCGACGCCGTGTGCCCTGGTCGTCGTCAGCCGATAAAGGAAATCAAGTGCACCAACACTTAAAGTATTTGTACTTTCTTGTATGCTTAAAATTCCCCATAGCGACAGAAAACCTCACGATAGGTGAGCGGATTACCATCCAGAGCATCATTGTACAAGCCCCAGGAGATCGGAATCAATTTTCAGTTCACAAAAAGGCTGTACCACTGCAATCGACAGTACCGTGAATCGATGCATCCAGTTGCAAAATTCCTAAGTGGTTATTCCACAAGCTTCATCCGCCTACGATGAATTAAACAACTTCAATTGAGAACTCAACAAAAATTTTAAACAAAGAAAGAGGAACCGCAACTGTTACTGATGAAATTGGAAATTTCTTTGATGCCGTTTCCCTCTTCGTATCCACATCGTTATATTTAACAGAATGGATCTCAAACAGACTCTTGATGTCTTACGATAGGAATTTTCCGGAATCTGTGTTATTAGAACCAACTTTTCATTCGACCGGCAATACTATCAGCGACTAAAAGGGGCTCCTATTGGGTCACGCATACCTGATGTTTTTCGCCGAAACCACAATGCAGGAACTAGAGTCTACGGCTCTCCCGGTAGTTACTTCTAAATTGTGACTGCGACATTTAGACGACACAACGTCGTTAAAATGGACTAACCGGAGACACTCCACAACGCTACAAAATCGGCAATTCAGGGGACAAATTTTACACTGGAATAGAAAGTTAGCAGCAAGCCTTCATATTTCATAGAAACGATGCATAAAACATTCATTATTTTACTCATTTGGAAGGAAATCAATTCTTTCCGATTTTACATTCGGTTTCCGAATTAAAATTCGGTTTAAAGAAAGTTCAAAATATGAGATTTTTTAAGGCCTTGAAATATCCGCTCATACAACATCTTGTCTCTGCATTTACGAATGTTGCTTGTGAAGTTTTCAAAAGGCTTCAAATCCACCGCCAGATTATATGAATCGCATACGGTTTTCTCTTAATAACATATACGGATGTATGATTTTCCGCATCTAAAATATAAACAGCTTGCAGTATGGATACCCT
Organism: Spirometra erinaceieuropaei; assembly: GCA_902702965.1. Taxonomy (NCBI): domain Eukaryota; kingdom Metazoa; phylum Platyhelminthes; class Cestoda; order Diphyllobothriidea; family Diphyllobothriidae; genus Spirometra; species Spirometra erinaceieuropaei. The sequence goes on along the minus strand of CACRXP010000134.1, from coordinate 164,861 downwards.
GAATGCAAATGTGACGGCAAGTTGGGTTCAAAATTATTTGGGAATTGTAAACGTTTCTGTTAACCGAATTCTAACATTTGGTCAAGTATGAAATTTAAATAAGACGTTTTTTTAAAACAAATGAGTAAAATAATAAATATTTTTATGCATGTTTTCTTCAAAATATATTCGAATTTATAAGAGCATCGATAACCAGTAAGAAAAATGCAACTACATAAGTTATCATTCTGCCCTACTTCCCCAGCTGAGCAGCTTCATATGGATTGGTACACAAAAGTGGACAAAAATTAAGTAATAAAAAGTGGGATTTTTATCCGCTGAGCCGTTTTGGAAAATGCTGGTAAAAGTGAGGCGAACAGCCGTAAGCTGCACGTCGGTGTAGGTGCGTAGCAGCAGTTCCTGGAAACAATAATCTCATATCCGACTATTAGATTAAAGGTTTTCTGCAGTATTTAGAATTCCCTATTGTCGCGAAAGTTAGCTTGGAACTGGGGCAAAATAATTTTCACAGAAGATGTTCGAGAAATGTTCATTTTTAATCTTAGTTTCACAGTTTTGTTAATCAAGTATTTAAACATACTCCATGCACTACAGGGTTGATAAATAAACATCGATTAGCGTATAGCAAATGCAAGTTAGGATGAAAATCTACTTTGCGAAACCCGCTAACCATTTCCGTGAACAAACAGTAATCGGGAAACATTTAGCAGCTTGTCAGTTTTTTTGCACTAACTGGGCAGTCTGTCGACAAATATCCAAGTGTTAGGAAAATCGGGTAGAATTTGGAAGACAGTTTATATGTAACGTCAGCCCAGACTTTAAGCCGACTACCTGGCGAAATCTGACTTGCGCAACAATTGCTTCTGAGGAGCCCTGATATTCGGCCGTAGGAAAAAAAACAACCGTTTGCACACATAATGACCCCAGTTTGGAACTCTTAAGAAAGAACCCGACCTCGTTGGTATAAGTGAAGTCACCTACAAATCTTTAACTAGATGAAGTGATTCAATGTTTATGAGCAAACTGAGGGACCATCAGTTATTTCGTACACGTTGACAAAGTCGAAGGCTGAGAAGACGAGAATATGTACGTAAATGTTGATGCAGATGGCGAACATAGGGCGCGCATTAGCTCGAAATTGAACTCGCATTCCTAATGTCCACTCAACAAACGAAAATCGTGACCTCTGGAAAATAATGTCTCTTTATTAGACATGCATTATTAAGACAAAGGAGAGCGGTTGAGAAATAGATATAGGAGAAGAAGAAGAGACGATATATATGCACCAACGACAAATGGGGATCAACGCAGCCCGTCCGCACCTAGTGTCCGAATGAATTGGATGTGAGTGGCGCAAAATGCAATCAATCATATGATTTTTTAGGCGGGGTCACAAAACTAGTTGTGTATTTATGCTTCCTTCACGCCGCCGCACATTCACGGATGCCGCAATATGATTGATTAGCGTTCGCCAAAAGTCGTCCAAGTTTACTCAGTCTTAATTCATTGTCTCCATCAGGTAATTAGATCATGCTTAGCTGATGTCCTATTTCAAGTTCACGGATTCAAGGATAACAATAAACCACACAGGCAATTCTGCAATCGTTTACTTTACATCCACTTATTTAAAATTTAATGGCGAGAGTCAGACATATTTTGTCCCCCGCCCGTGGGCTGACAGCTAATAACAAATTTTTATGACGATTAATAGGGTAACACACCATCAGATATGATGAGCAATTCATTTCTTTTCCAAGAATTATTTAAAAACTTGCTAACGGTACTTCTATGAGAATCCCCAACGGCAACAGATTTACGAAAAAAGAAACGATATAAATGGAATGATGATTAATTTATTTGGGGTTACACAATGACATAAATATCGTCGCCAGTGTAAACCGTAACGCTCCTTTTTATAGAATGCGTCCAAGCAGCGATACGCAGTTACCGAATCCACAGTTAACACCTGAAATTTGCAAAAGAAAACAGCCTAAATTAGCGTTTATATTTAAAGGCTATGCGATTGAGGGCGTTAGTAAAAGAATTCTTAAATTATATTCATTTATTGAGTGGACTTCCTTACAAAGAGTTTCCAACGAACATGGCTCTAGAAATTTCAACCATTTATCACGTTTCATGACGATAGCCCAAAGTGACATTAAATACTTCGCATAATCAGCTACAAACTGAGCATTCTCTTAAGTTATTTGGTCCGAAATAAGCGAGCAGTGTCTGAATGTCTTGCAAGGGTTTATCAGATCGGCGTCGAAGATATCCGTAGCATACAAAGTAATCAGTAGTTAAATCATGTCTGTCGAAAGATTCATTGTGATTTGCTCGATACCCACCAATGTGTTTTAAATGGCTAAACCTGTCGTGTTCAAAATGTTCATCAAAATTCGAAAAGCCCTAGTGCAACTTAAGGGAAACGCGAGTGGTTTTCGGCTTAACGAATTTCTCCAGTAACTACAAAAGTTGATTTCAGTTGTAGAACATGTTCTAATTTTCCCGACCACTGATGTGCCTCAGACCGCTAGCGGAGACCAACCTCTTTATGAGTAACAGATGGATGCCACAATGTACTACGGAGTGTATGTATGGACATCGAACGATCTTAAAAATCTTATAACTAGAAGTGTTTTTTAAAAAATATGTACACGCTTTCTTTGGGCATAAAATGTAAAAACAATGTTATTTTCTACCGAACAAGTAAAAGAAAGCATATTTTGTGCGTGTTATCTATAAAAATATTTGAATTTATAAGACCATCGAAAAACAATGTGAAAAATACATTCTACTTAACTACTCATTTTTGGTGAGTGTGGCTTCTATAGGAGGTTGCAATGAAGTGCATTCAAAAGCCAACATCCTAACGAGTCCGAAATACTATGAAAGTTTGTTGCTTGATAAGCAACATTACAACCCAGCCTAAGGATTCCTTCCTTATCGAAAACGCATTTCAGAATTTCGGTAAAATTTCATCAGATCGGTCACACACTGCACACCATAAAAAAACGGATGCTCTTAGGTCATATCCACGGGCCCTGAGCTCCATTAAGCCTTGCAAACAGCTCGAGGCCTCCCACACCTTTGCATCAGGCATTAGCACAATGTGTAGAATGCTTTTTCCGACGCAAGCGGGTGCAGACATTGCATCTTCTTATTATATATGTACCGCATGGAAGGCATTAAAGACAAGCCAGTCTCTTCCAGCTTCCATTTACGTTGCATTTGGTAACTCCCAAAAGCATTTTTATGATGCAGGGTTACACTCGAGTTAGTCGCACACGAATTTCTTCGTTAGACCCTGTGGATTGTCGCGTGTTAATAAAAAAATTTTTCTTCTTTTTTCAATTTATTAGAAATGGAATTAGCAGGAATGTAATTATGCGGTAAACTGATTGACACATGAGAATGCTCGAAGCGGCGGCGCCGGCGATGGAATGCGGATCAATGATTGGCAGACAAAATTGCAGTTTTATCTAAGTCCTTCCAGTTGCTGTCGCCTGGACCATACTTTTCATTCTCGGATTGCAATATATCCCTTTTCCAAAGTTAACATTTTTTCTTAACTATTCAATATCTAAAAAACTGCCCAGCTGTTTGCAATGCGAGAAATTGGTCGTCTTCGTAATATTACGGAGTTTGCTCCAGTGCGGTTCGGGGTGCTTCTACACTGAACTGACTTTGGCACAGTTTACGCAAATGTATGGGATTATTTCCCATAACCATAATGCTTAAGTGGTTAGAAGAAATGTGCAGATGTGTAGCATTTATAATGGTACTTGAATACGCAGAACGTGACAGCTAGACATTTCATGAACTGGCATATATTAAGCATGATGCGTTGCTTTATGGAAAATTCGGATTAAATGTAAACACAACGGTTTTTAGACTATGTATGCCCACAAATAATTAAAATGTGCGAGGCGTAACTAATAATAAATAAAAAGCACTATTCGACAGTCGTAACTGACAAATATGTGTGAGGCGCACTCGTGTATTGTTCAGATGTCTATGAAAAAACATGCTGTACTTACCGTCAGTTACCATACAACTCTGCGATGGACGTCTGGAAAAAACGTACGATAGGACGCTGTCCTGCTCAAACTCCTCGTTTATATTTTCGAAATGAACTTGTGCTCCGGTCCGTGGTTGCGTTCTGCGACCAATTTTTACGTTTGGAAGCAAAGTGAGGGTGTTGTTTCCGTCGTACTGGAGCTGCAAAATGGCATGCACATTGTCTGCCCTTCGGCCGTTCTGCTGGCCGACATCGTCGGTCATCTATTCGAGACAGAAGCGCAGTTTGAGAAATTGTCATGTGCTATGAGAATGGATTTTTTATTGAAGGTAAAGCAGGCCGTTCCTATAGGCTGCTGAGATTCTAACTTGTCACCGATTGCAACGTCTTTGGAAAACCGTATTTCGCAGCATTTTTTAAATAAAAACATTGATTGGAATTATGACTGGTGGGACGAGGACCAAGATGTAACGAATTAGCCTCTGAAAAGTAAAGTCCTAATCCCCATTACGATATGAACAGGCACGTCCAACGTTTTCGGAAATCTAACATTCGAAAGGTAAGAACGATCGATAGTTAACTAAAATATTGCTTTTTAGGATACGCATATTGTCTGTTCAATGATGTTTTATAGCAATGGTGAGCCAGCAAATCCTGCCTCCAAATAACCACCCCACATCATCTTTGGCAAAATGCATGTTATGCAGCATAAAGTACTTCTAACGACGGGGCATGGGATGTGAGCTGTTAAAATTGGCATATCTTACCCCACAATGATACCTGGCGACGACTAGAGCCACATCCAATTCGCAGGTTATCAAACCAAGTCGACTGTTATCGCTGGCGGCGGTGCAAACACCATTCTCTCCAAATTGCAGGAGGTCTATTCTGTGCATGCACCATACATTTGTCTTCCTGAGATTGTATCGGACAGTCTGGGGAGGACGTAACATAAGATGTTGAGCATTGAGCGGCGACAGGGCCTTCGTGAATGACGGACATCGATTTTCACCTATAGCCATAAGGTCAAAGTGTTAGAAACTGAATACAAAAGGTAATCCACCCGTGAATAAAGCGTAAGCGAAAAAGGCGCGTTAGAGACATGGAGGAATGAGTCATTTACCTGTGAAAAAAGCTGATGCGAACACATGCAGATGAAAGAGCACTAATATGTAATACATCTTTTTGATGAGTGAAGTAGGCTCAAGTGCTGCACACGTTTCAGGAATGGCTTAAATAAGCTCGTTGATGTCTAGACAGACGCTGCCCAGACATACAGCACCGTCAGCAGCACACACTAAAGTGAATTCGTTTCACCTGCCCTATCCAATAAAATTGCCCCCTCCATAGTACAGGAATTGAAAATGGATAGCAATATTATAAATGCAAACAACAACTTTTTATTCCGTTCGCATAAAACTTGTCAGATAAATAGATACCTGATAAATAAATATACAAAGTGTTCAGTTTTTCCGGAATAAGTCTAATAATAATGCTTTTTCTTGAACTTTGGTGCAATAATTCTAGGGGTACAAGCCTAAAGCATAAAACCCTTGAAATTTGAAACCTCACAGGAGGGTGTAACGTCAAACAGATATGATTACATTTAAGGCGGCCAAAATTCTTTATAAAAATCGATGGCTGTCTAAAAAATGCCGCAATAATATTTTGACTGTAAAGTAAAGTCTGATACAGAGTCGATGAATGCGCACTTACCTGGGCATTCACGATGTTTTTCTGCATACCACACAGAACTTTTGCTCTGGCAGTACACTGAACTAATCCTGTGTGACAAAAATAGGCCGGCACGCACTCGCATGTGGAAGGACAACTGACGAGCCCAACCCCCGCAGCTGTGCCATGCAGCGACAAAGTATCGGCGAAACACGCGTGTATGGGCTTTTGGCTACTTCCTGTGCTGTTAACATGGAATCACTTTACACTTAAGTTTTAAGAAATCCGTGTGTGCATGGTGTAGTCTGGTGAGCACGGCATGCGGCTCGAGGGCTCAGAGGAAAATAACTGACCGGCAGTCGGTTTCATCGGGTATGCCACCGAATGTATATTCCGCACTACAACAGTACCACAAATAATAGCTTTTTGGATGTAACACCGGTTTTACCGTACTTCGACTGTAGGTGCCACCCAAAGATTAGGCACGGCTTTGCTGAACAATTTATTTTTTAAGTTAAGGTTATTTAGGATGATTCATTTGCAGCATAAAAGCTGTCCCATGAAGTGTTAATCAAAATCCCGAAATGTGTCTGCGATTAGAAAGCACAACCATAGAAGGGCTTATAAAATTTAGAATTAGGTAGCTTAATCGCACGATATCTCAGTCATTACAGGGGCTGTCTTTTGGATGCTCTTCGTTCCGGCCAACTATAAAAAGCAAACTTGGTAAAAATGACAACTTGAATAGCATAAGTTGTTCTGCTTGTTCTTTGGTGCCGGTGTAGATTCAAATGTCCGTCATATATAAAGCGCACAAAATATCTTTCCATGCACCTGTCTGCCAACAAAATTTGCCTTAAATAAAAGGTATGCTCGAAGAAAGCGCTTTTGATTTCCGAGTAATTTTTATGCCTACTCGAATTTGTAAGGTTTCAAAATCATGTACTGTATATTTGATATGTAATGCAAGTTGTGTAATTCCATAACCGACATACAGCGCCCAAAATCGGAAAGTGAATGTGTGCCATGTTGTATAGGTCATAAGCAGCAGTGGTAGATGGACAGATACGATGCCTGATGAATATACATTTCAGGATACCAGAATGATAAGCATAAAAATCGCATTTAAATCGAGTAACACATCATCATGCATGACTAAGATACGGGACGTGATATGCTGTCAGAGGAGTACAGAAAAGTTTATTTTTGCACATTATATCGAAAAAAATAAACAAGAATATATTAATATAAAATATTTGTGCTACCGAAATAATGCCTTTTTCAGCATGACTTAAATGTCATAGGATTGTACTGCATGAAAATTAATATACAGTAGATGTATTAACTCATGAAATGTCAACCGAAATTTCGAAATGCGTTCTCGTTTCGTAAAGAAAAATTAAGTAGTTTTGTAAAACTTATCATGATGCAGCATAAATCTATAATGATCCAGTTACCTCAGGGTGTCAGCTTTCGAAGGAACTTATTTTCGGCTGCATGCAAGATCTATACTCTGCAAAAAATGACTATTTAATTAGCATGCAATTTTTTCATTGATTTTCAATGCCCTTGAAAATTAAATTATATTTCATGGAAAACATGCATAAAGATATTCATTCTCTTACTTATTCGGTAGGAAATCACGTCTTCTTCCAATTTCATACTCAAAAAAACAGTATAATTCGGTTTTAAAAAGTTTCTAATTGTGAGATTTTTTTATACCGTTAAATGGCCGTTCATGAAACGTCATGTATGTGAATTTACGAATGTGGCTTGTAAAGTTAACAATATTGCTCAACTCCACTGCTTAATTTTATGAACCTCATATGGTCTCCTCTTAACACCGTAGAGAAATTCATGCGTAACTTTTGGAATATGAAATGGATGCCTGCAATAGGTGGGCTTACACTTGAAACGTTAACCGAAAATTTGAAATGCGTTTTCGTTTGGAAATGATTGATTAAGTAGGGGTGTAAAACTAGTTATCATGTAGCATAATTCTATAATAATTCAGTTACCTCAGGATACCGGATTTCGAAAGAAACCCTTTGGGGTCGCATTCAAAAGAACCATACTCTAAAAATTTACAACTTGAGAAACTTGATTTTTTCATGCTGATTTTCGTCGTCATAATGAATTCAAATATATCTTGTAACAATGCATAAAAATATTCATTCATTGCTCATTTGATAGACAATCACGTTTTATTTCAATGTTGTCCTTGCAGAGGGGGTATTGTTCGGTTGTAAAAAGTTTCTAATCGTTAGGTTTTTCAAAACCGGCAACTGCCTATTTACAAAGGAGTGTGTCTTTGCATTTGCTAACTAAACTTGTTAACTTTATAATATGGTTTAACTTCGCTGTTAAATTTTTGGAAATCCATATGATCACCTCCTAAGACCGTGAAGAAATGCACGGTTTCGCGTACGCTTAAAATTTACGGCCTTTTTCAGCGAGACTGTCGGACAGTCGAAACAATATTTACTCAAAATCTGGCAAACTGGCACGACTGAAATGTTATGGGATTGTACTGCATGAAAATTAATATAATAACCTTATCTAAGAATCCCTTTGGTTTAAAAGCAGATTTCAGTCTTTTGGTCAACATTGCTTGGGATTGATTAGTGGCTGTAGAGCAAAATAAAATTTCTTAGACTTTTAAGTTTTTATGCAAGAGACGAGACTCAGACGTACAATCACGTTTAATGACTTAAACTGTATCTTTTGTGTGATCATACATTTAACTATCCCAACGTGTAACTTTCCGAATATGAACTGTATGCACCACCTCCACCGGCCTCCACCAACAACCTCCTGTGCATTTTGTTCTCGCTAACGATTTTGTAGTTCGCAGATAAAGGAATGGTAGTATTTATTTCGGCAGCAAAAAAACGAAAAATGAGACGGGAAGAATAATAAAGTTCCACTGCTAAGCAGCACTCAGTGTGAAAGACTTTGCGTGTGGAGCTTGCTGTTGCTTCCGCCACCTGAACTTTCAACATCAAAAATCGAACTCTACTGTAAGTTCTCTTTCACGGTTCACGCTGCACGCTGTCTGGCATGGTGCAGACAGAAATTCGCATGAGCTTTTCATTTTCTTCAGTCGCTGCTTCAGGTGGGATGACTCTAGACTGTAGGTAAACGGATATCTGCACTTTAAACGACACTGGGTGCTAACCAAATTCCCATCTGCATTGTTGATGCCAATTTCTCACTCGTGGGCAGCTTTATGTGTGCCGCAGTCTCTTGATTTTAAATCCAGATAAATTTAGGTTTTTCCCGTTGAACTATCCAATCTGGAGGTGAATATGAAAAGGAATTAGAGCAGACCAACTCAGCAGTTCAAATTATATGTAGATGATACTTAATGAAGCCTAAGACTACAGGTGTATGTGACGTGAGAGCGGATTCTGTGGGCAAAAGCGGTCAGACAGACAGTCAGCGTAAAACCCGCCGCATTACTTGTGTGCGGTCACATCGCAAACAATTATGGAATAACAGACTTAATAAGTACAGTTATGTGGGGGTTTTCCCTACGAACTGACAGACAGAACTCGGAGGTCGTGACCCATTCAAGTGAAGAGCTCCCATAGTACTTTCCAGAGGTTTGACCAAAACCCACTGAATACCACTAAAGAGTTCAAAAACGGCTCTAAAACAGATATAGTCACTCTGTACCTGATGTTCAGAAATGATAAAGTTGACTGAATGAAACGTTTAAAGTGCTCTACCGCAGACAGTCCGAAATTACCTAGCGTGCCCAATGAAGTGAAAAACATTGATAACGAGCCACGACCTTATGCGAAATTCCACCAAAAACACCAGTGCACTGTGCCAACAACATGAGATTGTAGTCCAGTTTTAGAGTTCTTTGTTCGCTGATAAACACATTGTGGCGACAGGTAAAGAACTCAAAAATTCCCCGACTTTGTGAATTCGCTGGGCTCAGCCTTAGCAAGATGACAAATGTTGTATAGGGCCAAGCTCTGTGTATGGGTATGCGAGGACTTTAGAGGTTAAAGTTCACTGTTGTCCGAACTACCTGAACTGTGAGCCTTATATATCGATTAATTTGCACTCCGAATTACAGAAGATATCCAGAATTCCCCCTCGGTATTGTCATCTCTAAAATGCAGCATCGCAAGTTCTTTATCATGTGCGTGGACTTAGCATGCTGTCTGAAATTATGCAGACAGAAATAAGAATGACCTCTTTAGTTAATTCAGTAACTTCTTTAATTGAATTCGCCCCAGACTGCACGCAAACGGACATCTGCACATTAGAACTCACTGCGTACTAAGTTACCGTTAACAGCGAAATTCCATATTTGTAGTATTGATGCGATTTTTTTCAATTTTGGACAGATTTAAGTGTGTCGCAACCTCTCGCTCTAAATCTATATAATTTTGGGTTTTCCCTGCTGACCGAACCAATCCGCAGACACAGTATTTTCGACCACATTCATTGCGGCCAAGGGCTGGCGGTACTGGCGTTTCTGATATGGGTTCCATATATAAGTATAAATCTAACGGTCTCTTGAATTAGTTACCTTTTGATGTCCGGATATGACTGTTTACTAAAATTCCGCACTCTAACTGAACGTTTAAGTTGAATTCAGTCATATTCAGTAAAGTAACTGTGTAAGGCATTTTAGATATACATATCTACATATCGTTCTACGATTAGCGCTGATAAAAAATGTCCTTACAAGAACTCATACGAACTTTTGCTAACTTTTGCTGCGACTTTAGGGTCTCATGTAAGTTACAATAGATATGCCAACCCATGAAATGTTAACCGCAATTCTGAAATGCATATTCTACTCGAAAAGATTTTCGAAGTACGGTTGTAATGTTAATTAACAAGCAGTAAAATCCAGAGATAATTCAGTTATTTTGGGACGCCAGCTTTTGAATTAACTTTTTTGCGACTGCATGAAACAGCTGCATTCTGTAAAAAATGTTTACTTCTGTAGTATGCATTTTTCCTTGTTGCTTTTTATTTTCCTTAGAAGTTAACTAGGAGCTCGGATTAGTTCAGTATATTTATGGTTTATAGACTGAGACCAATTATTTTATGCATGAAGATTTGGGCCAAAATCCATCATCCACAGCGGATAACCGCGTAAAATTCATCAAGTCTCGACAGGCAGCTATTAGTATACCTAAATGTAAGGTGATTCCATACTTATAGCGCAGGTTGTACCCAAAATCTCATACACGCGGGGTTCGACAGTATTCTGCCGCTGCATGACACAGCTGCGTGGGGTTTGATCATCAGTGGATCGCACAGAATTCTGCTGTTAGTATGGTATCTCCCTACCCTAAAAGTTTACTACTAGCTACCTGTCAGCAGTTAATGAACATTACGCGGTTATCCACTGTGACTGATGGATCTCGGCCCAAATATTCATACATAAAACTTTGGTCTGAGCAAATAGACCTTAAATAAACTGATCTACTACATGGTCGCAGATGATGTCTAAGAAAATTAAAAAGCAACGATTTCTAAACTGCAGTATCTGCCAGAAAGCAGACAGGAAATGCTGTGGGATACTCTGACGAGCCGAAACCCTGCAGCTATGTCATGTATGGACAGAAATTCGGCGAAACACGTGTGTATGGGCTTTTGGCTACAACCTGTGCTGTTAGAATGCTGTTAGTATGGAATCACCGTACCGCATTTATTTTCGATACTCGTATAAATTCTAATATATTTCATGGAAAACATGCATAAAAGTATTCATTATTTCACTCATTTAGTTGAAAACTACGTCTTTCAGTTTTTTCTTTGAATGAATGGTATAATTCAGTTTAAAATGGTTTCTACTTATGAGAGGATATGACCGCGAAATGTCCGTTCATAAAACATCGTGTCTCTGTATTTACTAATGTTGCTCGTAAGATCTACAATATGGCTGTATCTACAATTCTCCTGCTAAATGCTACAAACCCCATATGGTCGTCTGCTAATGGCGTATAGAAGGACATAAATTTCCGTTTACAGAAAGTATGCAGCTTGTAATTTGGAAAACCTAAATGCAAGTGTAACGACAGGTCGGGTTCAAAATTATTTGGGAGTGAGAAAAGGTTGTATAACCGACTTATACCCTTCCGTCGAGTATAAAATTGGAAGATGTAACTGCCTTACTCAATAAGTATAGTGAGTAAAAGAATAAAAAACATTTATTTATGCTCTCTAAGAAATATGTGTAGATTTATAAAGGCAATAGAAAATTAATATAAAAAATGCTATGCTATTAAGCAGTCATTTTTTACAGAGTGAAATATTTTCAGGCAGCCTAAACGCAGTTCGTTCAACAGCTGTCACCCAAAAGTCACTTACATATATTTGGATTATACTGCACACACTATACTGAGCACTACAACTTCACCTGAGTAGGCCTTTCCAGTACATGACAAATCTAATAATTTCGGCTAAAAGTTCCTGAGTTATCTCATCTACTGTACATTATATCATCTCTGTTTTGCCCAACCTTCTGCGTCCACATTTCTTAACTATGTGAACTCCAGTCTACACGTGATTGACAGTACAGGTTACATAATTAGAACATTTCAAAGGTTTTACCGTACTTCCAGAATTTTCAAACGTCATTTTAGTCCCTTTTCTAAAATTTCAGTTACTAACTGATTCGAAAACACTTGTCTCCTCCTAAGTGCTATAGTGGAAACATTAACAAAAGATGAGTCCAGACTCCTAGTGAACAAATGTGTTGGCAATGCTGTCAAAACTCGTTCATCTGAAAAGTGCTTCGCTTGTGATAGCCTTTATTTGTGTACTGGAATCTTAACTTTATTTGTAGACTTCAATGTAACTTACATAAACATCTTGGTGTACGCAATAGTCATATGTTAGGCGCTTACTGTCACTTCCTGTATCAAATTATTTCTAAAATTATTATCCTATCGTTTATCTGGATTTTGTATTCCAGAGCGCCGCACAGAGAACATGGCAAACCCTTTGTTGACAATGCGCCGCCGGAACCATCCGTTTGGGTTAGCACCTATCTTTGAAGTATGGCAAATACTTTGTCATGCGAAAACGGACCTACTTTTATTGTTCCAGTAGAGACGGTGTCTCGAGTTATATTTGCTGTATACTGGTACGTGTTTTCAATAATAATTTCAATAATATTTTGGTGGGTTCATTGTATTTACTACCTTGAGTTGTATAATTTGCGCTTTATTATGCAAGGGGGTAAGATACAAACTCGCAAAAATACCTCTTGTATTTTACAAAATGTTCCATTTATTCCATGTGCCCTTTGCGATTTAAATATACAATGAAGAAACCATCAATGTAATTATACTTTCCCGCATGCTTGTGATCGTAGATGACAAAACTTTGTGTTTTATAATCCAAAGGGCGGAACCTTTGATGTTGGGGAGATTTTAGTTTTTTAAACAGATTTGCTTACAAGCTGTTCCTGCATTAGCATTTGATTTTAGCCAGCTACAAGCTGCATGGGGAAATAATGCACTGTTCTATGCTATCAGTAATGTGTCACGTAAACTTTAATAAATTTGGAAGGTGTGGTAACAGTGTTTATAATTCAAAGAGGACTTGTGAGTAGGCATTTTATGGTCTTCCGTATCTCAAACTTGCAGATTATTTTCAAACCAGTATGTACGCCGTGCCAGGGTGGGTATTTTAAGGGGGAGATAAATTACTCTAAATTACCACAAAAAACATATTTCTGTGTACGTTTCCCATAAACTTTGTTTAAAGTTTCAAGGACATCTGGACTCGACAAATAAAATATTCTATTGGTGAGTTGATTTTGGTGATGGCCTTTTGAGATATGATTAAAAGACGAAACATTAAAATGCTAGAATTTAGCGACACAATTATGGCAGCATAGTAAAACACGTCGACTAATATCACAACCCTACCTAAATAATACTTTTATAATCGCAGGGGCAATTCAGAATAACCACTGACATTCTTAATATACCCCACTTAGTGCACGTCAGCGTTGAATGGGTATAACTAGATCGTTTTGCGGAAGGTTACTACCTTTACTTCAACTCTTCCTTGAGATTAAATGGCTTTTACACGAAGTCATGTGCCGGTCACTTATACTTATATGCCATATTAAAATTTTGCAAAGAGCATTAATCAGACAGACACAGAAGGTGCATATATCGAGCTGGCTTTCACCCCAAGGAGACGCGCAATGAAAGAAGAGGGGTTCGCGGACCGAAATATAGAACGCACGTGTGACGTAGGCAGTGGGTAGGAAGATAAGGATGCGACCTTCAAAAGGCAAGTTAAATGCGTAGTGAGCTGTGTTTTTCGTCATTCTTTGGTGATGAGCTCGCGAGTCAGTTCAAGCGGTCGGAATAGTGTGCAACTGCCTTACGAGCCGCGTATGCTCCTCCATCTCCTACTCCTCCATGTGACCTCGTCCGTTTTCTACAATCCGCAATATTGTCCGGGGCTTAGCACTGGAATCGGCACATCGTTGTAAATCTCTTTATTAGACAGGCCTGGACTCAAATTCACTCGGATTTTTTTCGTATGTGCGCTTACCTAAACACTGCCGAAATTTCTCATCTACAAGCATTTAAATGAGTTTATTTCCAGTCGCCTGTATTAACTATGCTTTTGTCTGTTTTGTACATCATACCTCCTCAAAAGGCATGATTGACGCATAGAAGCGCTTCTAATTACTTGGTTTTTATGGTGGTCAACTCTCCCTTTGTACGGCTTTGTACCTTTGCATTCACTGGTGTTGCTTATGATATAATTCTACTGCAAAATTGCATGAGTTCTACGTCTAAACACTTTAGTAACGTGTAAAAATACATAGTCTTCCTAAACGGAAGACATAAGGATCGAGAATTGGAAACCTTGGGTGCAAGTACTAAAGCCGGCCGAGTTATAAATTGCACGCGACTCTTAAAAGATTTTTTAAACCGAGGGATACCGTTTCTTCAATAATACGCTTTAACGAAGACATTACTACCTATTAAGAGCGTACAAGAATGAACTTTTTTGCTCGTATTTTCCATAAAATGCATTTTGATCTATAAGAGCTTCTAAAATCAGTGAAAAAACATTTCATGCTTCACGGTAACCGTTTTTTTACAATTTAGTTTTTACAGGTGGACGGAAAAAACTCGTCCAAGGGCAGGGAATCTGACGTGGCACAAATATTTGCGAATTATACCCCAAGATAATTAATATTACAATCCTACCGAAGTAATATTTGATAATCGAAAACGCACTATAGAATTTCAGTTGACATTTTACGAGGTAGTACATTTGTTGTGTAAGCTGTCAGTCAAAACCAAACCGGACAGACAAATGGTCTTTCAAAGTGGACGCGAAAGTCTGCAGACGCGAATTTAGAAATGTCGCCAGCGTCTGCGCAACTTTAAGTCAGTAGTGGAAGAATAACGCGCAACATGTGCGACTGTCGACAAAGATGTGCATTGCACCGCTTCTAACCCTGCCAAATGTCCAACTGATGCAGATGCTGGCAATTTCTAGCGAAACGGAGGTCAGCGACGGAAGTATGAATACCAAGCACAAACTTTCTCTCAGTCTGAGAGCAAACAGAGGGAGGAAATCTTTGCTTCAATAATCCCGCCTCCTTTTCCTTCTACCCTTAGGTTATCAGGAAAATAGTAAAACAACTTAACCTATCATATTTTTTCTGATACTAAGACTAAATCAAATTCAATTTGACAAAATTCGAAATTACTTGACACTTAATGCAACCAGAACGTTATTGTTGACAAAGACACAGGAGACTTGAATGGCCATTTCTGGCCATTTCGTCTGCCAGTCATACCCAACCTCGCTATGTGGAACACCTGGGGCTCGAACTCGCGACCCGTTAGTTAGAAGTCCGACGCCTCTAACCACTGAGCTACGGGCAGTTGTCCCGTCGGTTTCGACCGCGAATAAACAATGGTGGAGGTGTGCTCACCGATCGTTCTTACGAAACTCACTCGTTCCGTTGTGCCTTACGGACTCTCTCTCGAACTCAACCAGCAGCTGCACAGCGGGGCATGATATAGGCAGAGTGTTATTACCGACAGCACTTCGGGATTGGGTGTGACTGGCTAAGGGCGACTTATAAGCCAGAAATGGCCATTCCAGTCTCCCTTGTCTTTGTCGGTGATAAAATTCTGCCTGTATCGGGCGCCGCTGTGCGGCTGCTGGTTGGACCCGAGAGAGAACACGTAAGGCACAACGGAACGAGTGAGTTCCGTAAAAAACGATCGGTGAGCGCCCCCTCTACCATGGCTATCTAAACGCTGGCTTCTAATTAGCCCATTTACCTGCCCACCAATTTAGAAATATATCATATGCGTTGACCGATGCGCTAATATATAGTTAACAAAAACCGGGTTTGTCCAGTACGATGAAAAGACTGATTGATAGTCATCCAAAAATTTTAAAAATATGTTATATTTAAGAGGAAATGAACACTCAAGACGGTGCTCACCTAAGCCAACTGGATATTTCTAAGTACTTTTTTGCAATAAATTTATAGCATAAATATTAAATGTGGAAAAATAAAGAAGTTTAGTTATCATCAGGTGTGTTAAGGAAATTATTGGCAAACGCCGTCAAACTCTTATTTTTCTACAAAAATTCGAAAAAATATCCATGCATAAAGAACATCGACGGTCGCATCCGATGATGCCCACCCTGTGCTTCGCCGCAGGGGAAGGCAGACCCGGTGACTTGAGCGCAAATCAGTTTATAGTGTAGGTAGGCTTGCGCAGTATTTAACTCACTATCTCCTCCTTCACACTTGAGTCCGGTGTCAGCATATAGTTAAGAAGACTGGAGGTGAGGGTAGACGCAGGTGGCTGTTACGACCAGACCGTAAATTAGTTTATAGCGATAGAAGTCTTGCGCGGCACTTACCACACGCTCTCCTCCTCCATGACCTGGACCCGGTGTCAAGAAAGTGTCAAAAAGACCGGAGACTGGATATGAGGGAGGACGCAGGTGGCTCGTAAAACCAAACCCGCACCTACACCTTCCACCACACCCCTGGTCCACAACAAACACTTGACCAAGATCTCGATCAACAACGCCAACAGCAAGCAAAAGTATGTGGATTACTAGGCAGACATGCACACGACATTTATACAGAGCGGGAACGCATGAGCACCTACCGCCAGAGAACCAGGTTCCGGTAAACTGCTAGCGCACACCAGACAGCGAGGGCCATGGTTTGCCGATCATGGCACAGCCGACGCTCACAAACCTTGAGGTCTAGAGGGGTGGCATGCAGTCCTACATTGGGTCTGGGCTATCACCCTTCAAAGGCTGGGTAACCAGTCAGTCAGCGACTGAAAGGCACCACCCATTAAGCAACACACACGCCTTGCATACATAGGGGTGTCAGAGATCACTTAAGATAGAGCCGTTACAATCTGGCCCTCATCCCACCAGTCCGCAATTCGACATGAGCCCACCCAACAGGACAGAATGCGTGGACTGAGTTGAGGTGTCAGTCGGCAGCCTCCCAAGCCACGGCGCTGGCGCGCCGAGGTAGTATCAGGCTCGGATCACACATGCAGCCGAAGAGCAGCACGGAAATGGAGCCAGGGAGCGCACTTCCCACTTGCGCGGGATGTGGCGGTCGGGTTCCTGCAGCAGATATATTATTGTGTGATGTGGGTGCCGGTGGAGATTTATGAACTAACAGGCGGTTGTCCACCGCAGGTTTTCGTAAAAGCTCATGCGATTTACGAAGCCCATACGATGGGTGAATGTAAAGGGGCAGTGAGGGCAGTTGAAATGGGTACGGTGAGTGGAGATCGGTGCTCCAACTCGCCAGTCTCTGTGTAATTGATTTGCAAGTGACCGACCGGGCCGATGTGTGGGGTGATTGCGCGATCGCAATGGGGACAGGCATGAACGGAGTCCGCATTGCCGGAGGTGGGAGTGTTGGTGATGATGCGATATCAGACGTCGTTCCATCGGTGGGGGGAGTGCGTGAAGTCGTGTTAATGGTGACACTGGCCACTGCGTTCGATGCAGGGGTTGGGACAAGACGGTGGATGGTAGCAGCAGAGCAGCGACAGTGTGATTGGCGATGAGGAGTGCGGCAGGGCTGAGAGGGGGAGAAGAAGTAGGCGTTATCGGGTTGATAGCGCATTGGGTCCGAAGGTGTCCAACGAAACCGATTCGTGCGCTGAATGTGCGTTGGAAGCGCGGACATGTTGGAAGCGGCGATTGGTTGGCATTGAGGAAGCGAGACGGTTGTAATTTGTTATCCTCCCGTTTGGCTTTGGCAGCGAATTTGCCTCGGAAATAGCAGCGTCGGCCTTCAATTCGTTCTCCAGTCCGGTCTATTCTGAGCAGTGTCTTCCCGTGTCTCTGGATAGATATGCAGTCGTTCGAGAAAGTTCGACAAAGTCCTTCTAACGTCGTTCTGGACCTGCCGGCAGCGAAACCGTCATAGGAGGGGTCGTGGTGGTAGTCGTGTGCCTTCTGTCCTCACGATACGGTCGCTACAACGCATCCGCAGTTGTCTCAGCATGGCGTAGATGCTGAGGATTCTGGTCCGCTCTAGAACTTCCGTGTAGGGGATGCCGTCTTGCCATCTCAGCCTTAGTATTTTGTGAAGGCAGCTGAGATGGAAGTGGTTGAGTTTCTAGGCATGACAGGAGTAGATGGTTTCAAGTCCCTGCTCCACAGAGGAGGGCCATCAGGACAACTGCCTTGTAATTTTCAGTTTGGTATTAAGTTGGAGGCCATGACAGTTCCACGCGGAGTTCTGCGGCCCGCCGAACACTTGGCAAACTCCTCGTCGATACTGGTGCTTTTGAAAAGTGTGCCTCTGAGATTAACACATTTTTCTACGGCTTCAAGTTGGTGGCTGTCGACAGTAATTCAACGCGGAATGCATCGTTGCGTGTTGAGTGACGGTTGGTGCATGACCACCGTTTTGTCAGCGTTGACAGTCAGGTCGTAGTTGGCGCACACGGCGGCGAGAAGGTCCATACTCCATTACATGCCCACTTCCGTTTTGGCGTTGAGTGTGCAGTCATCAACGAAGAGCAGCTTGTGCATTATAGTCGTAAATATTTGCGTCATGGCCTTCATGCGCCTGCTGTTGAGAGGATGCCTGTCAATTGTGTAAGCTATGCTTACCTAAAACGCTCATCGTGGTAGGCATTCAACAGCATGACAAAAATATACGACTGAAGAGGGAAGGCGTAAGGACGCAGCCCTGCTTCAATTCATTGGTCGATGCGAATGCCTCGGAATTTGCGCCGGTGTCAGTGGAGCGCGCCATGATTCCCTCGTGAAGCTGACGTGTTAAGTGCGTGAATAGTTTAGGATAGCCGAATTTCTGCATGACTTTCCGCAGTCCCTCACATTCCACCGTATCGAAGGCCATCGTCAAGTCCACGAAGGAGGTGTAGAGGTGAGTCCGCATCTCCTGGAGAACGGCAAACACCATTTCCATGGTGCCCCAGTGTCGTCCGAAACCAGGCAGGCTTTCGGACAGAAGTCCTTGCCCACAAACGCGTGTTTCCCCGATCTTGTGCCGTTGCCTGATGCCGCTGCGAGGGATTCGGCTCATCTGTGGGTTCTCCAGCATTCCCCCTGTGTTTTCTGGCATATAAACTTCAGTTTCAACTTGGCTTGTTCAATTTCCAAAATCAGCGGGTTACTGGTGGCTGCTTATTTTCTTCAAACCAGTCCTGTTGCTGGCGACGCACGCAGCCGAGTGCAGCTTGTAGCAGCTGCTCCAGTCCCCCTTTTCTCCGGCTCCGTTTTGTTGAACAATGGCCGCGACAGCTGTTGACACACAGCCAACCCCGCCGGCTAACACTCAGACACCTCCGGTCCAACTTCAGTGACTGTCGGCTGACCTCACAACCTTTCATCACCTCACGCGCGTCGAACGCCCTGGATTGATACCCGTGAGGCATTGTCTGCATGCGCTCCTTTTCCTCCCCTAATTTGTCCAGTCGCACGACCAACACTCAGCCAGTCACCCCTCCTGCTGACCCAGACGCACTCCCGCATAGACAACACAGACACCGCGACTGACGCTCTCCGTGAACGGACGCTTCTCTCTGTTGCAAGCAAACAGCCAACTTACGGCAACCTGCCCTGTGTACAGAATAAACTAGTCCTCACAGCTCCCTGACTTCTGACAGTAGACGAAACGAACTTATTGTGCGTGGTTTAAGTCGATCTCACATCCTTGACCGCCACAAGCTAAAGCAGTCGATTGAGCGGCGGCCGGCATTCGGCACCATCGAGTCCCTACGGTGGCGTTTTCATCTGCTGTTAGCAGGTCTTCCAGCCGTCGGGTCGATCGATTGCTGAAATGCAAACGGTGAGAAAGCAAAAACAGCAAGAAAGTATTCGGCTTATCATGTGGACGAAACCTCATCTTGAAGATGACGAGACGGTGGTCCTTCCAGCCATGATCGTCGGAGATCGTCTTCGTCATCATCACTTCATGTCGATCTGGCCGCCGAACGAGAACATATTTCAGCAGCTGCCAGCGCCGCGATCGAGGTAGTCTCTTTCCACGTCGGCAGGCACAAAAAATGCGTTGGTTAACAGGAGTCGGTACTCACCCCTGGTTCGTTGGTTCGCCATTGTAGCCGGCGATTCCGTTAGGACCCAACTCTCTCCTCGAGAAAGTACAGTAAGTTCCAACGCGGGCATTGAAGTCACCAAGTACAGTCCACTTATTCGTCCTCGGCACAGACGTCAGGAGGTCGTGCAGGTCCTCGTAGAACTTGAACTTTATCTCGTCTGAGCCGGTCGTTGTTGGGGCGTAGGCGCTGATTATGGTGACGAAGTTGGACCTCCGGAGGCGGAGGCTCATCGGGCCATCGATGATGCCTTGAAGCCGACAGAACAGTCGTCGCACGACGTCGTTCGGCATGGCAAGGACGGCTGCTCCAGAAGGTGTAGCCGGCATCCACTTCCTTCATTTGGCCTTGCTCGGGGAACCAGACTTCGCGGAGTGTAGCGACGTCCATTTGATATCGCGCCATTTCTCGAGCAACTTGCACCGTCCTTTATTTTTGTCAGTTGTTCCAGGGATTATTTAAAAGGCGACGAACATTCCAGACTGCCAGAATGAGCGGACTTACCCTACCGCTCTGGCGAATGGGACAGCAGGAAGGAGGATGGGGAAGAGAGAGTATTTTGTCTTGTGCATTAGTTCTGGTCGCCAGTTAAGCCGTCTGCAAGACACGGTCTGCGCGCCGATGTCGTGAACACAGCTTTGTTTAGGGCACCTTTTATAGTCCCCTCCCCTCGCGGGGAAAGCAGTGCTCTTCCCAAATAGAGCTGCTTTGCCGCAACGGATGGATACCGCTGTCAACTATGGGTCACGGGGTTTAATGAGGGAATGACCAATGGTCTGGGCCGCCTACGTGACCTCATACCGCCCTCACCGTCGGTTCGCTTCCTTTCTTTGCTGTCCTTATAAACACAGGAGACCTGACGGTAGCATCTGAAGGAGTGTATATCGGGAGAAAATCCAGTCTGCATGACATTTGTTAAGATTTAAAGGATTTTATTTTGGAAGACAGATAACGACTCATGGAAAATGTTTAAACTGAGGTGCGAACAACTGATTAGTGGGCTTGGACTAAACGTCGGCGTGAGACCCAACGAGTATTAAATTATTACTTGATATTCTGCTTTCTCTTGCCATGCAAAGGAAACGTTTCAAGAGCGACCCAGCACATTGCTGTGGGGCTATATTTTGAGACTGCAAACGGGTCCAATGCTAACATGCTAAACAAGGCCGTGAAAATTGATGCCGACTAAAGATGAACAAGCAGACAGACCTGGTGAATCCTATCTCCCGTCCAAATTGGCCTTTAAAATTACACAGGTCAGACTGAACGCATGCTCTGATCGTTCACACAAAAAGAACATATCCTAACTGAACGACAGGGGGACGAATTATCGCAAATGCCTTCCCAGACCTTCGAAACGGACCACAAATTTAACATTGCAGTCGCCAAGAGAATTGCTCACGCCGGAAACAAGACAGGCCGATAATCGATTGGCGCCTGGACCTCGCATGCGAACTCAGTCAGTCGACACAACGATTTGGGGCCGGTATACAGGGCCTTGCTCAATCATCTCCTCGTCTGCATACACTGATATTTCATTGACAAGGACCCCCTACAACTGTTGCCTGTTCTGGTATTGTTTTTATCTCCGAAGATGGACTTCTGCTGAGTTCGAAAGATCGGACACATGAACACACGGTCGCGGCGCCTTACCATCATTGCGCTTCCTTATTCACAATGACATTCGAAATTAGAACATTTGTTGCCATATTTTATTTATATGAAGAATAAAATCCGAGAGGCCTACTGGTCACTTCCTATATTAAAATAACAGGTCAATGTGCTTGCGGCATTGATTCTAGTTTAGAAGCGAGACCAGTTTGCACATGTGTATCACCACAAATAATGCGTAAGCTAATATTTTAAGAAACTATTAGCCGCTTTCCAGGAATGGTCCCTTAACCTACACCTCTTAAAACAGTTTATGTCTACTCTGCTGAATTAGTGCAGTCTTAGGGATTAAGGAAGAGTTGCCACCACCCTGAATGGCACCGTCCAAAACATTCGTTCGTGAGGAGTTCGGCAAAAAATCATCGTCGCGGATAAAATGTGTATGAAGTTAAGTAGTCTGAGCTCCGCAACTACCTTTGGACCGAACATGTAACATCTTGCGGCTCACGTTAATTCTTAAAGTAGGAAAACATGTTAGCTGTGACCATTATGCAAGCAGTCCGCAGTCATTTTCAGGGGCAAATTGTGCGCTATCTTTTAGGTGTTACAGCCGTCAATGAAACCAATATAGCAAGTGATAACACTCATGCCGAAATCCAGTATTCCACAGACAGTGAATACGACGTCACTATTGTTAAAATGACTTTTTTCATAGGATGACGATTTTTCATTTCTATTCATCGGTAAAATTAATTCGTTATTATTCAGGTACGACCCTACAAAATCGCGTATGACGAATTATTGCCACACTAGCCGTAATTTAAAGAATTATTCTTGCTTCCCGAATCATACGAGCGACAAAGAAAAGACTACGTTATTTGTGATCTTATAGGTCTGGTTTTCCGTGAATGGGTGTTTAGCAAATAGCAAAGAGGAAATATCGTTTTCAATTTCAAGCCTTTATATTATGGTATTTGCACAAGCAGTGATTTTATACACTTTAATAGAAATGAAAATATTCGAAGATCCGATTCTACTCCTAGTGCCTTCTAACGCATCCGAAATTCCGAATCAATCATTTCATCAATATCCTCTGCTAAAAAGAGAGAGGTAAGTTGGAGTAAAATAATAAATTATTAGAGAAAACAGTTTTTCGGAGTTAAAACTAAACAACTTGCAGTGGGGGAAGAAATGCAATTTTAAGTTAATGTTCCTCGAAAATGCATTTGTTTTCCGCCAAATGTGCGAATGAAAACAAATGAACAGAATATTTGGGTCGTATTGTCTACGTTCTTTATGAATTACTTTGTGCGATCTACTTTTCTAGGCTACAAAACTCTGCATGGATCCCTTTTCGGTGTCGGAGCAGATGACGTTTCTGCTTCCTCAGAAACTCATTTTGAGGTAGTTATTGCTGCAACCTACGGCAGAAGGCTAGGTGTATGTAAATTGATGATTACGAAAATACGTAGTAATTTAAGTATCAAAACTCTGCGAGTATTTTGAAAGCAGACACCCATGTGTATTTGGTGTTCATAAAGTAAATATAAAAAGCGTTTTCTTGGTAAAACCTATACGTTATTCTGATTCCAGACCTTAAGAGTTGGTGTGATATTTCAACTTCGTGCGCACAATACTTGCACTGAACGATCATAACTTTGAATGTTTATACCGTGTCTACTTTCCACTTATTTCCTTCGTTGGATGCGTTCGTCCTTATTGTGCTGCGACATAAATCCGTTCAGACTGACGCTCTGCGAGGCATGTTTCTGGCATTTTCATCTGCCACTACACATCGCTCATCCTTTTAGCCAATAAAGTATTCATTACATGTACTGGTTATTAGTTTTTCCAGAGGACGGTTGTTAATTTATCAATATCGGCATTTTGTAGTCAACGTATCGAAAAATTATGTGTTATGATGGTTTTTTAAGCATTTATCTGACATTAATGTATAATCATCTTGATTCTTCTGACAGCCTTCTATTCATCGACGCTTTTCCAGACAACTGAATTTACCATGTTGCTTAGCCTTTAACTCTTAATAAACTTATGGATCACGTAGTAAAGTTAGAGAGAGAGAGGACTGCTTTATTTTGAAAATAACTTTCAAAACTTTCAGCAAAAACGGTTCTCCAGTACACAGTGATTACCATTGAGATTAACAGGTTTTTGGACAGACGGGTGGAGATGATTATATATTAAGAAAAAAGGACTTTAAGGTGCAAGATCGAGTTTTAGTTTTTGTTTTTCAACATCTTTGCAGGTGAGATACCGGGCTAGAAATGGCAGTATGGAATTCCGATAGGCCGAAGTGCGGCAAGGGATGTGGCGGAAGCATCGACGCGTGGGGCGTAAGGATTTCGCAGCCATTAACTCATTATGAAGGGGATGGACGGTGTCATTCAGAATTCGGTCAGCGAACCGCTCTACCGAGTTGAAGTGTCGCTGCACGATGATATCAACTAAAAGATGATAGGAAACACCAGCAGCAGAGGCGAGCATTCGAATGACACGTTTAAAAATAATTAGATCTTTTTTAAGTAAAGCTGGAAAAATAACTGGAGAACAATAAAGAATGAGTGGGAGAATACAGCCATCTATGAATCGCCAGATTAAGGACTGGGGTGTGTGATATGAACGTAGACGACGAATATAATAAACAAGTTTTTGAATTTTTGTTAAAAGGGTTTCCATATGAAGAGAGAAAGAGAGATTTGAGGATAAAGTAACACCTAGGTACCGGAAAGAAGATACCTCATTGGGAAGAATATCCAAAGGTTCAGGAATGGGAGAGGGTCGCAATCGAAACACACACTGTACTGATTTCTGATTGTTGAGTAGGAGTCCATTATTCGAAGACCATGCGGAGACGTGGTCTAAGCCATCCTTTAAAGACTGTAGGTGAGTCAGGTTTTTGAGTGGGTGGCCTACAACCATGTCATCGTTATACTTAACATACAGGCAGTCGTTTGGCGATCTCAAATCATCAGTATGTAGGGAGAAAAGATGAGGGGATAAGATGGAACCTTGTAGAACTCCACAATTGTTTGGAAGAATAGAAGATTTTCTCCTTCCCGACTGGACAAACTGAGTGCGGGAGGAAAAATAATCTCTAAGCCAAG